>VRLP01001633.1:0-119168 GCA_009660295.1 Lophius piscatorius | reverse complement strand
ATGGCCGCTGCCGCGCATTTGGTGCTTATGAATCAACTATAATAGATCTATCATTTATTTATTGTTTTATTTAAAAAGTTCATATTTTACACACTAGGGGGAAGTTTTTTAGGAAAAACACATTTTTTCGGACATAGCTTTCTAATTTTTGCGGATTTTGGTGCATATGGATCGACTCGGGTATCAATCATACATTGTGTTTTACGTTAATAGTACATATTTTACTCACTAAGGGGAGTTTTTTTTTTTTTACAGAAATACAGTTTTGTACACTTCTTAATCATGGACACCACGTCACATACAACGCGATGGATATTATTTGACTCAAAAAGAACCATTTTTATACATTTTATACTTTACTCTTAAAGTTCATATTTCTCTCACTAGCTGGAGCTTCTTTTTTTTATTATAAAAAAACACAGTTTTTCGAACATAACTTTCGAACCATCTTACCCCTCATCTAACCCAATTCACCCCAGATTTGTTGCTAATGAATCAACTCACAGAGATCTGTCTCGTTTATGTCTCATAATATCTGGCTGATAATATCTCATATATATATCTCACTCTAATAGTTCACATTTCTCTCACTAGGGGGAGCGTTTTTTCTAAAAAAAATTCTGGGGACGTAACATTGGATAAAAGGAGTTCAATCAGGGGGATCGCTCGTACAACGCTGGGGATTGAGGACTTTTTGGGGACATACCCTTGCCTTTGTTGACGAAAGCATAGGTCCAGTTTTGGCGGTTATTTTGAGATCACTTCTTAAATTGTCCTTTTACCTTCAGTTCTTCTCTTTAGGGGGCGACAGTAGATCATCTCTTTTCACATAAGGATTTTGGCACATAGTTTTTACTATTCAATATATTTCAACTAATCTTTCCACTCACACTTAGTAGTGCAGAAGTGGGGCCTTTGTTATTTATGATTCTTGATCATTATCATTACTAGATTTTAACAAGATTATAACACAAACACTGTTTTCTGGCTGTAACGCCCTAATCATCCGTCTGCATGTGATCAAATCAAGGAGATCTATCTTGTGAATATCGTAATTAATTCCAGTAGTTCATATTTCACTTACAAAGGGTAGCTTTATTTATGAAAAAAATGGAGAAACTTTAAAAAAACGTTATTATACCCACATAGACCTCAGTGCGAGGAAGAACTGGATTGATTTTGGGAAAGGCCGGTTTTGTATGTCCAATAATTCCAACAAAAACTTGTTTGTAGTTGTTTTTATGTGACATTAAAGGCACCCTTGGCTGAGGATCTTGTTTATATCATGATAATTTAAATTAGTCTTTTTCGTATTTTTTTTTTATCTCTGGGTCGTTTTTTTTACCTTGAAACAGAAAATGATGAAAATTAGCTACCTGTGACTGACCAAGTTTGAATGAAGGTAATAAAAGGTCAGCTTATTTTTCTTGTTTTTTCTGTAATGGGATGGATATTTGATGGTTTATCTTGGGTTTATTTCATGACTGTCATGAAACAGTGTGTTGTTTTCTTACGTGAGGATGGAGACACTCAACCCACTTCAGTGGACGTACACCAGCGACTTAAGTTGAGCTCTGAAAGCTTGGTTTCTTGAATTCTGAATGGTAAAACAGTTGTCCTCATCTTTTTTTTCATTTCTTCTTTTAGAGGCTCCTTCAAAAAAAGCTCACCTGGGTAAAAAAAAAGCTTCCGGGCAGCGGCGAGTGGAGATGAAGGCTCTGCATCATGGCGTGAGACTAAAAGGGTCCCTTTGAGGTTGTTCTTCTGAGTGTTTTGTTAAAAATCAGCCATCCTCTGTTAAGGTTAGCGTGTAATGAAATATGCCTCTTGAACTTTTGAAAGCCATGACTCAGTGTGAAACATCAAACTAATAATGCTGCAGTCGCCCACGATCCAGCTGAAGATGGATCCATTCTGAACCCTTTCATGAGAATTCAGACTCAGGACCTTTCTTGAAGAATGTCAGGAGAATTAAATACCTCTTCTGATGCGTAGATTTCGGACACATCGTCAGTGTTAAAGCTCTCAAGTGTTTCAGGTCTAACAGAGAACCTTGTCAAGTTAAAACCAGACCAAGGTTGATGCGCCATCCTACTATCCCCACTGCTCACCCCTCTTCAACCAGACCCTCTCCATGCTCTCCCAGCCGCCTCCACATTTTCTCTTGATGTTGTTGTTGCTTCTCCAACCTGCTCCCATTATTCTCGAAGGCTCTGCTGAGAAAATGTCTTACAGACCCTCATCAGCTCCTCTTTCACTCTTTTGCCTCTTCACACACTTAGAGCCCTGCTAGCTGTACTTAGATCAGCCTACTACTTAAACTCTGCCACTAAGATGAGGTCTGGCCTCAACAAGGACTGGGTAAAATGCGATGGCATTTTTAAGCTGTCTTTCCTTTTCAACCCTTATCCATTCCTGAGCTGTAGATAATAGATAAAAATTCAAGGTAACACATAAATCACAGTCCGGATCTCGATGAAAGACACATTAAATTTGAAAATCTTTATTGATATACATTGTGTAATTGTTTAGATACAAAATTAGGCAAGAACGATCAATGGAAATCAAAATTATTAAACCATTAAGGCCTGGATTCTAAATTATACCAAACATCAAAGTGAAAGACTGAAATCACAGACTGATCCAACTCATAATGTGACCCAGGATCGTATTATGGCCCTCCTGAAAACATCTGGGCATGCTCCTGATGAGATGGAGGATGGTGTTGTGGGGTATATCGTCCCAGACTTGGATCAGGGCTCCTGGTGGCGCCTGATGCAGCGATACAGAACGTCTCAGAGGTTCTCAGGTGGATTCAGGTTCGCGGAACATGAGGACCAGTCAATGGCAACAATACCTTCATCCTCCCGGAACTGCCTACACATTCAGACCACATGAGGCCGGGCATTGTCCGGGACCAGGATGTACCCAGGGTCCACTGGACCAGTGTAAGGTCTGATAGTGGGACTGTGTTTCTTCCTGGTACCAGCAACTGTCAGGGTATCGTTGGCTATCCCGCGGTGGTCTGTGAGACCACCCAAGGATCTGTCTCCATCACCGACCCACCACCAAACCGGTCCTGCTGGATGATGATGCAGCAGTGTTACGTTCTCCACAGCGTCTCCAGACGGTGTCACACCTGCCACACAACCTCAGTTTTGAACCTGCTCTCATCTTCTTCTTCATGCCCACATGGACCTTAGTGCGAGGAAGAACTGCATTGAATTTGAAAACAGTCGGTTGTATATTTCATATACTAGGGGGAGCTTTATCTCCAAAAGTTATCGGGCCATAATTTCTCAAACATTCGTCCAATTTATTCCAATTTTGGGGAAAAGGATTCAACTGGACTTTTACTCTTTCAGGTGAGCTTTTTTTTTTTTTTTTGCAAAAATCACTGTTTTGGACATAACTTGACATTTAATTTGATGATTTCAATCAGACAGCATTTACCCAGTTTCTGTTTTCTTTTAGTTGTAATGTTTTTTATGCTAATGTTTTCTTGTGCGCACATGTGTTCATCCATATACAGAAATATGGAACTCACATCTATTGTTTTTACAAATAGTGTTATTTTTTTGTTGTCGTATTTTTTTCTTTTATCTCTCCTTCCATTACAAACGATTCTTTATTTCCTACTCTGTAATTTTATGATCTCTTATTTTTCTTCTTATTTTATTATTATCAATGGCATTATTATTGATATTTTTTTATCATTTATGTTTATTTTAGGATTATTCCAATTCCAATTATTTAACGTGATTGATGAGATAAACTTGCATTCTGTGTCTTTTTGCATTTATGTTTGTGTCGGGTAAGATGTGCCAAAATGTTTGTATACATATATATATATATATATATATATATATATAATATATACTTTTGTTTCCAATGAAACCAAAAAGAAAATGAAAAAAATAATGATGAAGTTAGTAAGAATCTGATATTTGAATCATGATATTTCTGTAGTCATCCTCTTCACGAAGAGTGATTTGGCTCCTGGTGAGCGTTATGAGCTCGCTGCGTTCCCGCAGAGCCAATATGAAGGCGCTTAATTAGCCAACGCTTCACGGGGAGGACGCTGAAAATGAGCTTACATTTATAGAAACTCCCCAAACTGGTTCACACAACAGATGGACCACCATACCTGCCAAAACAGCTTTGAAATAGACCCCTAGGCTAATTCTGGGCGATGGAATCTTGAGAGCGGACGATTTAACATTTTACCATTTTATTGAGTGAATATGTGTTATTGTTATTTTAATAAAGAAGATTCTCACATTTTTTTTTATGGACGTTTAAAATCAGGCAGCATGTGAAGACAAAAAAAAGAGATGATGGATGATGTCAGGGAGATTTAGTTTATCTTTTTTTTTTTTTTACATACTTTCTGTTCTGGAGGCTTAGCCAATGCTTTAAGGTGTTACACTGGAAAACTTGATGACGGCCTGTTTGTGTGCATCAATGAATGACAGATACGTTCCTCCAGTTGAACATTATGTTCATTCGAGACACATCGAGACAAAAAACAAGCGACAATAAGCGACTAAACTCTCAGTTTGGTTTATTTTTCTAACCCGGTGTCTGAAGGGGATAAACCAGCCAGAAGTTGTTTTGGGTAATGGTTTGACACAGCATGTTGGGTTATTTTAAAATATGGGCAAGTGACAACAGTAAGTTGTTGAGTTAAAATGACAAAAAATACAGCTAGAAGCGGCATACAATTTGTGGAATAAAAACCCAGACTTATATCCCATTGAGAGGCAATTATATGGGACTTAAAATAGACCATGTTTAACACGATTTTTAAAATCGTTTTTGAATTGCCGCCACTTGTCAGGGATCTGTAATGTTACATTTTGCTATTATGTATATTTTATATAGTATATATAAGTATATTTTACCTTATAATTCTAAAATAAATCAGCTTGTCTTTCTTCTTTACTTTGTTATTTGCAATTCCATAACCTATGATCCACATTGAACACAGCTGAAATTATCTTTGAAATTCTACCCCTTATCAGAGTACGGTTAAGTTATTTTCCTTATTTTCTCTTTCATGCCATGAAAATAAATTAGCCTGACACTTTTTTTCATTTTTTCCTTTTCCTTTTCTCATTTCCGCTTCCACATATTACAAATTTCCACATACGTATGCCTAAATCGCAGATGTTGCTGATTTGATTGTACAGAACAAAAATAGAACAATATTAATAAAATCAATTTTTTTCAGATCAAATTGTACAAAATATGTTGTCAGAACTGGTTTTAATGTAAAAGAGGACATTTTATTAAAGCATTATGGTTTGTAAAGTGGATTTAAATTCACACTGAGTAACCAAAAACAAGCTGAAGACTTAACCGATGCTATCATCCTCTACAGCAATGGTATGAATACCGCTAAGTATTTTTAATAGAAATGGTCCCCAAAGTGAGTAAAATATGAAATATTTGATTAAAATATGGGTAAAATATTATATAAACAAGATCGGTCTCCTTGAGTCGATTCTTATGCACCAAATTTGTACAAAATCAGTCAATGTTTATCAATGTTTGAGAAATTATGGCCAAAAAACTTAAGATAAAATTTCCCCTTATGTCATAATATACAACCAACCTTTCCCAAAATCAATCGAGTTCTTCCGCCCACTGAGGTCTAAGTGGGTCTAAAGTTTGAAAATGATCCATGATTCATTTTTGAGTTATGTCTGGAAAAGAGTGTTTTTCGTAAAGTAGCTCCCTCTAGTGAGTAACAACTGAACTATTAAGGTAAAACACGATGTATACAAGATAGATCTCCTTTAATTGCTACATATGCACCAAATTTGGATAAAGTCGGACCACTGCTTGATAATTTATGGTCCAAAAACTTTTGGCAATAAAGCTCCTCCTAGTGTCAGAAATATACAACCAATCCCTCTCTAAAACAATCCAGTTCTTCCTCACACTAAGGACTATGTAAGTACAAAATTTGAAAAATGTATATAGCATTTGATCGCTTTGAGACACTTGTGTCCCCATGGTTATTCATGGAAAAAAAAACAGTTAGGCTCGATTTGTAAGTCACATCTCCAACCCATCGATCATACAGGTCACTAATTTTTGCCCCAATGTTTTGTCAAACCAACCCAGCTGATTACCCAGCAGCCTCAACCCAGCTTTTGGGTTATAGAAAATAAACCAGCATGTGTTAATGTGTATGTAGCGTCAAACAAGCGAAAAAAAATCTGTTTCCTCGTCTGGCTAGAATACCTGCTATTATTTATATGTTGACTGCTAATCACAATAATATCCTTCACATTAACGAAAAAGCCTCTTAAATAACTTAATTATATAATTTGTCTCCTACACCCCCAGAAATCCATCGAACTGAGGCTGTATCGATTTCACATAGCCTCAGAAACACAAATATGTCCACCTTAGTACTCCTCACTCAGCTGTTCAACACAATCATATGTTCTTCTCATGTTATCAGCATGGAGAGTGTGCTGTATAATAAACACTGAGGTCCATCAGCTGTCGGAGGCGGTCTGAGGTCACCGGCGCCTCCCACACATTTCCACACTGTCAAATCTTGCGATCTAAGTAGTGTATTCTCATTCCCCTCCTGTTTGATTCCAGCACATATTGAGGCTATTTTTATCATCCTCCCACATCGCAAAAGTTACAATGTTGACGCTTAGAATGCAAAACCAACTAAGTTGTGTTTTCAAAGCAAATTCTGGATTATGGCTGATCTCGTTTCAACACACACAGCTGTGCTTCTCTGGCTGGACCTTTATTTTTTGGCTTGGATTTTGCAAATCGCAAAAAATAGTGTTAGCAGCATTTTATCAGCAGACAGTATTCAGTGCATATCTGTAAAAAAGCAAGAGTTTTCTTAAGTGTTTACTCTGTTAACTTTATTTTGTAATCTATGAACCAGTCTTGGGTTGATTCTGAGGTGAGCCCCACATCATTGATCTGCTGGAAGGTCCAACCACGGCACACTTTAAGTTTCCCGTCAGAGGCATATAGGTTTTCATTAATTATCTGCTGGTATTCGATGGAGTCCATGGAACCATGTCTACAAGATGTCCAGGGCCTTTTTGGAAGAAAAGCATCCCAACAGCTTCAGAGATCCACCACCAGTATTCACAGTGGGTATGATGGGCTTTTCTTTACGCTACACCACATCAATCGTAGATGTTTGTTGCCAAAAAGCTCTACATTGGTCTCATCTGACCTTTCCTCTTGTTCCATGTGTTTGTCAAACTCTAGGAGGTTTAGCTTGTGTGTGAACGACAGCAGAGGCTTTTTTCTGGCTACCCTCCTAAACAACTTATGTTGAGGTAGGGATCATCTGATGATAGTCTCTTTAAACTTTTCTTCCTCAGCCCGCGATTCATCCTGAAAACCCAGATCCATTGGGGGATCAAGGGAGGTGGCCACAAATAACCTCATCAAGAATAACAACAAGAAAAACAAAATGGGAACAGCAATATATACATATATAAGAAAAGCATATATAGAAATAAATTGGAACAAAAATCTTTGTAGATAAAGCTTCCCCAGGTATTGGAAATATACAGCAGACCTTTCCCAAAATCAATCCAGTTCTTCCTCGCGATGATAATTCCATAATTTCCACCACCTTTGACCTTTTGGATATAATAAAGTTTGCTGGTAAAACATGAAGAGAATCAGAGTAACAAGCTGAGAATTGTAAGTTGGAAAAGCACTGCTACTTTGATTGTGGTCCTGTATAAACATCTCTGCAGGTTGAACACCTTACCTTGTTGCTGTTGTATTGACTCATGTCATGAGCTCTTGGCAGAGAAAAATACTTATCCTGCTACAACAGGTCAGCTAATGAGAAAATGAGATGATTAATCTCAGTTTCTTAATTAATCAGGGCTTGGGCATGAAATGCCAAGAAGCCTCAAGCAACCAATCTCCAGAATGCGTTTCCATTCAGTCAGACTTTGGTTAAAACAAATGGTTGATGAGAGATTGTAATTAGTGCCAAGGTGTTTTTCTAAACTTGGGCAGTCAATGACATTTTTTCAAATGAATGTCATCAAAACTGCAGTGCTGCTAATGACAAAGAAAGTCAATTTCTCTGATAACAATGGTGGCTGTTGAGCTGCTGGTGAGTTACTGTATGTGAGTGAGAGAGCTTGTTTGTCTGCAGGGGAAAAAAAGGACCCAGCTTTTATTCAAAGAACGCTCTCACTAAGCTTTCTGCTCGGTCTCTTTGAATGGTTGACACAACAGAGGCAACCAGGTATAATGGCAACATGTCTTTTATTAAAGTTGACACTGTTGAAATAATGCTGATTATTTTCACTTCTATAAGTAAATTGTCTTTTAGGCGTACTCAAAAGCTCTTGAAGCTTCGCACACTTGTCTGTCATGGCGGAAGTTCTGAGTTCTGGAAAAGGGCATTGCAAAAGGGTTCTATAGAGCCCCCAGAATAGTTCAAAGAAGTGGCCCCCGGAGCCTGATTCACCTAAAAGTAACGTCCCTCTCCCCAGCAACTCTCTCCAGCTCATCCTGGGGAATCATGAGGCATTGCCAGACCAGATGAGATACATTATCTCTCCAGTGGGTTCTGGGTCTACTATCGGGTCTCCTCCCAAGTGGACGTACCATTAAAGGGGGGAGTCCAAGAGACAGCCTGACCCGATGCCTGAACCACCTCAACTGGCTCCTTTTGACAGGAAGGAGCTGCAACTCCACTCCGAGCTCCCTCTCGATGTCGAAATTCCTCATCTTATCTCGAAGGCTGAGCCAAGCCCCCCTATGAAGGACGCTCATTTCAGGCAATTGTATCCTTAACCTCATTCTTTCAGTGTCTTTACCCAGAGATCATGACCATAGGCAAGGTTAGAACGGTTTAATTGTAGATTAATTGGTAAATTGAAAGCTGTGTCTTACGTCACAGCTCTTTCTTCACCACAACGGATCGATACAACACTCGTATTACTCCTGATGCTGAACTGCCCCCCCATCTCCCGGTCCATTTTCATATCACCCGAGAGCAAAACACCAAGACTCTTAAACTCCTTCGCTTGAGGCAGCAACTCACCTCCGACCCAAAGAACTCAGTTGAGTCAACCAGTAACACAAAAGTAGGTTGAATAAATCGGAAAAATTACTCAATGCTTTTACTCAAGTGCTATGATATGCAGTTAATTTGAATCTAATAAAGGTTTGTTTCGTTTGCTAAACACAATTACGTTGCATTTACTAAACAGTTAAGTTTAATCTAATAATTAATGGAATTCTGTTTCCTGAACAGAATGAATTGCATGTACTAAAAACAGTTATGCTGAATTTACTGAGCACAATTATGTAATCCCAATACTTTTTACGGTATTAATAAATTCTTATCTCCTTAATGAAATTAAACTCCCCTGTTTTAATTGTCGGAAGAGCAACTATCTGGTTCTGTCAAGAGAAAAATGTCATGTAATACAAGCAACATCCCTGTTTCATTTACTCAACACAATTATGTTGGATGTACTAAATACTTATGTTGATTTTTTTTTTAACCATAGTTGTATTGACTTTATGAAACACAATTCTGTAATTCCTAAATCTTTTTATATTTTATTAATACAATGAATGCGTGTTTGATAGAAAATGTAGTTGGTTCTCTATTTATGAAGTTGAGTTTTTAATCAAGCTCGTTATCAGATCAAGAATCGCCATCTGATTAGTGAGCAGCGGATGATTATAGAGTCTTGAAAGGAAGGTTAAACAATTACAAAAATCCACAACTGAGAGATCTTGCAGAGAAAAGATTTTAGCTCTTTATCAATCAGAGCAACATGGGTTACATTTCATCAGCAATTAATTAGCAATCAACAACCAGCAGATGAACACCTGTGGCTGCAATCACGCCTATTGCTGACTCGGTAAAGAAAAACATGCCGTTCCTTAGAAATGGTAATTTTTGCAATTTTTCTCTGCTGGGTAGTACATGACTTGTATTAGGAAACGCGGCATGCCTGAATCCTAAAAGTGCTGGGATTAATTATTAGGAATTGCAAATGTGGGTTTATTTCTGGTGTGATTTCTGAATATATTAGAGCCTTTGTTTGTGCCATGTCGTCTGACTGAAGCTCAGTTAACACCCAACTCAAGTGCCGAGATGAAATTAGCATATGTATTAAGACTTATTCATGAGCAGCAGCGGACCATCTGAGAGGAGAAGGGTAAAGTTGGGCTGGTCCACACTGAAATGTCTTCCGGATGGATTGACGTGATCTTTTCTGCTGATTGCCGGTAGTTGAATCGTATATTTGTCGACCCTGAATTCTTCTCTTGTGCAGCAAGGGACTAAAAGAAAAGCAATATGGGAGGACAGAGGACCAGTAAAGGAGGAAGGCTGCAGTCAATCAACCTTTTCTGCATTTCTTACCCTGTAAAGGTATGCATAATCTTATGACAGCCCACCCCTAAAATGTATTTTAATGTTTACACTCTGCATCTCCCCTGAGGGCCAGTGTGTGCACCCACCCACCCAAACACTTCATTAACGGTTACTGAAGGAGAGGAAGTGAATGTGACTTGTCATCAGTAGGAAACCTGAGCCTGGGAGGATGCAACAACTACCTTGTTCTGCTTCAGGGTCTTCAATTAGTGAACATTGCGTAGGATTCATCACAAGTTTCCCATTAATAGTCAGTGAAAGGCCCCTAATTAATGGCGAGTGATTCCACCTGAATCATTGGTACGCTTTAAAAGAATGGCTAAATTTCCACGCAACATTTTTTTTTCTATATTGTCTCTACAATAGAAATATACAAAAATGGAACCTCTTATTCAAGTCACAAAAAAAACACCATTACATTTTTAACATTAGAAATATTTTTTTCCTAATGGGTGTCCCACAATAATTGGTATCCCGAAGAAATCCTGTGATTAAAAAGAAGCTGAAGCATATTTCCGGTCCTATTTTATACTTTTTGCTTCACCAATACGAGGCGACACAGGCCTATTTCTCCTTGACGTTCTTCACAGTGGGAAAGACAAGAGAACACTGCAATGATGTTTGAAGAAAAATTGTAGAGCTGCACAAATCTGGCCATGGAGAAAGAGAAAAAAATCTCCCAACAGTTCAAAATGTCAGTTTCAACACTGTGAAGTGTAATTATGTATCTAATTACAAATTGCATGGATAGGAAGAAAAAGTTGAAAGGGTCTGGAAGAGGACATGTCTGAAAACTGACCACACACACACTGTGAGGAGGATGGTTCGACTGGCAAAAGACTTCAAGTATTACAGCTAGGGAAAGGGTCAGAGGCCCGTCGAATCTGGGGTCCAGAAGTTTCCCCATCAGATGGCGCCTAAACCACCACAAGCTGTTTGGGAGGGTAGCAAGAAAAAAACCCATCTGCTGTCATCCAGACACAAGCCAAAGCTCCAACAGTTTTACAAACACCACTGGGACTTTCGGTGGAATTAGGTCAAAGGTCAGATGAGACTAAAGTCGAATCCACTGTGAAGTCTGTTGGTGGATCTCTGAGGCTGAGGGAATATTTTTCTTAGGCCTGGATATCTTGCTAAAAGACATGGTCCCATGGACTCAATCTTCAAATACCAGCAGATGTTGGATAAAAACCTCAAAGCATCTGTCAGGAAACTTTAAGTGGGCCGTGGCTGGACCTTCCAACAGGACAAAGATCTGAAGCACACCTCATAATCATCCCAAGAATGGTTCAGATGTCCATGATGTCACCAACATCAGAATGTTTTTGTGGCATGACTTGTAAAAAAAAATGAATTATTGAGAAATTATTATATTTCGATTTACCAACCACCACATATTTGCAAACCTTTATGGCGCTGGCAGCTCAGGAACGTCACCGACGTACGAGAGCTGTCAATCAACTCATGCAAAGTTATTCACCCTATTAAATCTATGTACTCGGGGTAAACACTGAGACTCGGGTCAGACGGTGCACACGCAGACAAGAGGCAGGAGAAACAAAGAATTTAATCAGCAGTGGACAGACTGTCTCGTGTTTGTTTTACACATTGGTGAATCAAAACCAGTCTCATACCTGAGGCTGTGGCCAGATATGATCGCTTCTGCTAGATAAAGTGCAGAACATCTTTTGATCAAACATAGGCGTTCTGATCTGAACTGAAGGTACGGAAAAAAAAATCGTATTTTTAATACATTGAATCTTAAGTTTGAAATGATTTTTTTCCTCTCAACCTTGCCCGGGGAACTTCTTTGAATTTATTTATTACTCTCTGACTCCCATACTTTGATCTTCTGCTGCTAAATAGTAATTAACTGCATTCTGGTTTTATATTTCCGAATTTTGTTGAAAGTAAGGAAGGTTATATTTGTGACAGGTGTTAAATGTTACTGATTCCTTTTAATTAAACAGACCATTCACACTACAGTTTCAAGACCACCCAGTGTTCCTTCATTCTGCTTCTATCTTCTATTTAATGGGGGTGTAATGGAGGGCTTGACTGGTCCCGCCTCTTAGACAGCAGAGGAGGTAGTAACTGATGCTAACCAGAAATCTCTATAAATTGGGGGCCCACATCTCCAGGACATTAAAGAAGCTAGAATTGGTTAGCAATTAACTCAAGAAGAAGAAAATCCAGTAAATACGTTCACATGCGGTAGGGGGCGGAGCTCCTCACCCACGAGGCAGAGGACGAGAGCAGGCCGACTATCGTTTTTTTTCTATGTTAATCCATTTTTAAGAAGGCGGTGGTAAGGTGCATGTACAACTAAGGTTCTGTAGTGGGTAAATGTATCGAAAGAATATAAAACTGAAATAATTACAAAGATAATTTAACTACAATAAATTAAATTTAAAAAAAAAAGGGAATACATCATTTTGATAGACAAAAATGTAATTCTTCCTATTTATATCCCCGAAAAGGTCAGGGATATTATGGAATCATCATTGCCGCCGCCGCCGCTACCGTGGTGCTCAAAAAGTACTTCATGGATCACCTTTATGGGTCGTGGAAATGAAATGAAAGTGATTCACTGAGATTGACTTGTCATGTGTGATTCTTTCTGCAATTTACATTTAGCTCAGGGCAGTTAGATCAATAAAGGCATGA
Organism: Lophius piscatorius; assembly: GCA_009660295.1. Taxonomy (NCBI): domain Eukaryota; kingdom Metazoa; phylum Chordata; class Actinopteri; order Lophiiformes; family Lophiidae; genus Lophius; species Lophius piscatorius. The sequence continues at coordinate 106,081 of VRLP01001633.1, read as the reverse complement.
TAGAGCGTCACAGGAAACAGTTATTAAGAGGTAATACACAAAAAAAGTAGAATTTGATATATATATTTATATATATATATATATATTTTTTTTTTTTTTAATGCATGCATAAATCATCTTACCTCCCTCTTCTGAATGCAAACACAATATTTCCCTTTGTGCTCTGGTGGTGCTATAACACGTCACCTGAAGGCGAGATTTCCCTGCAACGTCCGCTGGGAACAAATGGCAATTTAAGACTTGTGAGAAAACATAATGGCAGCATTTGCTGTGATGGTGATAAGCGTTCTCTGTATGAACCTTGCCTTCCCGCTTATCATCATACCTCATGATAGCATTTCTCACCACTTGTCTAAAATTGGACACCCCGATGAGTCTAAACCAGCATTCCACCCCCCCAGGCCCTCCTCCTCTCTCCTCCTCCCTCCCGTCAGCTGGGTATCCCAATGGGCAAATGTAAACCTTCGTGTGAATCCACAATCAAAAGACGCTGATTATTCTCATTTGAAGGTGGTGGTGGTGGTGGTGGTGGTGGTGGCTCTCCAAGTGGCGGTTGCCATGGATTCTCTCAAAAGCTTTTGGTTTCATGGCACACCCACTTCTGATGTCAGCGCTGGAAGGAGGGAGGAAGTGGAAGAGGAGGAGGAGAGAGGGAGAGAGAGAGGGAAGTATAGGGGTGGAGGGCAGGGGGAGGCAGCCTGTTGCTCATGTTCATCAAATGAGCCACTCCACAAAGCCTGGTGCCTGTGCATGGATGGGGCAGAGTCCAGCCGGGCAGCAGCAGCAGCAGCAGAGGCTGAAAACACATTTTATTTTTTTTGCTTCATTCTTGTCAGCACCTCGCTCAAACTAACAGCTGCTGAGCCGCTGAGTCAGGAGCACAGTGAGTATATTCCTCTTCACGTCACTCTATCTGAAGGTTTTTGTCACACACTGAGAGTTTGCAACATGCAGCGAAGCATTTTTTTTCACGTCAGGAAGTTAGAAATGTCAGGGCGTCTTGGATATTTGGATATGACTTTTAGTGTTTTTTTAAAAAAAATTGCAGTACTCATGTTTTTTTTTAGCCTTGTTATTTTCATATTGGATGTTTCCGCCCATGAATGATGTGTTTAACAGATGAGGATGATTTGCATAGTGGAAACATTCCATGTAGACCATGGCAACGAGGCTGCAGCATGATATGATCTGTCAACATTCACCGATGCATCAGAGATGGGATTCACAGCATTTCGTGTTCTTTTAGGTTTTAAAAACAGTGATATACATATATATCTATATATATATATACAGACACACACATGCAAATACAAATACAACACGTTTGTTTGCAGAAGAATATGGAGTTGTTTTTCACTGTTTTGGAACCTAATTTTAGAAAAGGATGTAAGAGAAAGTTAGGATTCTGTGAACCACTTCAAGTCCCCAAACAGTGAATCATGGCGGAGGTCATGTTTCTGCCAGCCAGAGTTTATTTTCAATACAGCAACATGCACTGTAAAAAAAAACGTTCAGTATAATTTATGGAGAAACTCAGGCGGCTGCGGTTACCAGGTCTTCATCACGTAAGATACTAGGGCAAGACAATACAGTATGCGTTTGTGGCTTGATTTCACAGTTAAGAATTATTGTTTGTTTACAGTAAATTACGATAAAAACAGTTGCGTTGTTCTTTGGTTTTTTTTTTCTTTGACCTCAAATTTTACATTTGAATTATGTTTTCTCCATTATTTATGTATATTTTTCACTCTTTATAGCTACTCTAACACTTTAATTTAGATTTTGTTATGAATAAAATCCAAAAGTATTATAAAAAGAATTCATGAAATAAATGACATTGAGTTTTTGTGCAATTTTTGTATTGCACAAAATAAGTATTAAGTATTAAGTAATTTGTGGTCATTTAAATCACCTCTGGCAGCTCACCTGCAGTACCTCCTCAGCCCACAAGGTGGCCGTGACGCAGACATTGGAAATCTCTATCCTAATTTTATATTCCCTTAATGTCGGGGATATTACGGAATCGCCACTGCCACCGCAGATCCTTCGTGTAAGCGCGATAACTCAAACTATTTCACGGATCATTTTCAAATTTTAAATCCCTATAGCCCTTATGGCGAGGAAGAACTGGAGTGATTTTGGGAGCGGTCAGTTGTATACTTGCGACACCAGGGGGAGCTTTTGCCTCCAAAGGTTTTCAGCCATAATTTCTCAACCGTTGGTCTGTTTTAGTCCAAATTTAGTGCATGTGTATCGACTCCAGAAGTTCTATCTTGATTATTTCATATTTTACTCACTAGGGGGAGCTTTTTTAATAATGGAAAACACAGTTTTCTGGACAAAACTCAAAAACTATTTCATAAATAATTTTCAAATGTGATGCCCTGATAGATCTTAGTGAGATGATGGACTAGATTGATCTTTGGGGAGATAGGTTGTGTATTTCTGACACTAGGGGGAGCTTTTTGGCAAGGTTCCGATTTTTTTTGCCAACTTCAGTGCAAATGAATCGACTGAAGGAGATCTATCTTTATTATCTCATTTTTTCACTATAGTAGTTCATAATTTATGTGCTAGAGGGAGCTTGTTTTATCAAAAACACTGTTTTCCGGACATAACTTAAAAACTGTTTCATGGATCATTTCCAGACTTTATATCCAAATTGATGTTAGTGCGAGGAAGAACTGGATCGATTTTGGGAAAGATTGGTGGTGTCTTTCTGACAGTAGGGGCAGCTTTAGCTCCAAAGATTTTTGGCAATAATTTCTAAACCATTGAGCCGATTTAGTCCAAATTTGGTGTACATGAATCAAGTTGAGGAGATTTATGTTGTTAATATCATATTTTACCCATATTTCTTATTTAATAGTTCATATTCTACTCACTTCGGGAAGCTTTTTTATTAAAAAATACTGTAAAACACTGGAAATAACCCAACATTTAATTTGAGGAGTTCAATCAGGGGGATTCCTTGTACAACAGAGGGGATTGGGGACTTTTCTGGGATAAACAATTTGTTCAGCTTTAGCAGTTAGCGTGTTAGCTTAGCAGTTGGCTAAAGGTCCTGAAAAGCTCACCAGTGAAGATGAAGGAGGAGGAACAGTAGTTCTACTACTCCTTCAAAATAAGAGCGCTAACGTAAAATCATTTGGTGCATTTACTGAGGCCAAAACAATAAAAAATCCATTCCATGTGTTTGCCAGGTTACAGGTTGCAAAGATTATTAACATTTATTGTAAAAACATGAATGAATATGAATACATTCCTCAGGTAGTTAAAGAAAGTTTTAATATCTGACTTATTAAAAAAAACAAATTCTATGTCCTCCACAGTTTTTGAACTCACTACCCAACACCAAACAGGAAACAGTTATTCCTCTAGTTTGTGTTATTCGGACACCTGTGGGTCCAAGTTCACATTGCGTAATGATTATTCAATAATATATGTATTACTCACGCCGGGGGTTTTCATCTGTTGCTCTATGTTTGTGGAAGTATAATATAAATGAGGAGGTATGGTGGACTTTTGGTTCGAGGTTCTTCTCCTTGTATCCAGGGACACCCATCCCTCAAAATGTACTCTCTTCATTACATCATCCTCAGTGTAAAGGGTCAAGGGTCAGGGTTTCAATTCTCTCACCCGGACCCATCATTTCTGCATCCTATCATCAGTTTCCTTGTCTCCTGCACCTGTTTTTGGAGCACCTTAAAGCCAGCCATCACCTTTGTGAATCACGACCAGGACCTTTTTCTTTTTTTTTTGTCACTTCCACTGGAGGTGATAATGAATTCTCCTCAGGTCAAGTGTAAATTACATCTAAAAACAGGAATGTAATTAAAAAAACATAAAATTCTCTCAAAGATTTTATTTTGAACCACTTCTACACATCGTTAAATATATTCCCAAAAAGCCCCCAGTCCCCTGTGTTGTACAAGCAATACCCCAGATTGAACTCCTAAATGTCATGTCAAAAAACAGTGTTTCGCTCCACCCAGCTCCACCCAGAGTGTAAAATATGAATTATTGGAGTAAAAAATGATATATACAGGAAACATTTCCTCCAGTCGATAGATATTCACCAAATTTAGACTAAATCGGACTAATGGTTTGGAGATGTCCGAAAAAACGCGTTTTTTGTAAAAAGATGAAGATGGAGATGAAGCCCCCCCTAGTGTCGAAAATCAATAACCAACTTTCAACACCAAATCACCAAAATGCTGCTGTGCCTACACACATAACAATAAACTCCAACTCCCATAATCTCCCAAGTCACAGCTACACAACACCCGTAAGGCCACACCTTCTTAAAGGGCCAGGCGAGTTGGAACCAAAACTGCTCCAAGTTTAGTAAACTGATCAAACGCATTTAAATTGGTTTCCTTTTTTCCCTCATGTGACACTAGGGGGAGCACTTCATGGTTACGTTTAAACAAAAGATGACTTAAAGATGACTTTACAGGGTCGGTATTGAAACTCATTTCTGCCATTCATTATTATGATATCAAAAGTTCACGTCTAAGTACCGCACATGGTGTTTGATAGTCAGGTGATCAGCTCTCAAACCGAGAATTTAACCCTCGACCCCGAGGTCCTGCAATTCAGCAGAGGATCCACCATAAACATAAAGCCTAGCGTGAAGAGGCTGATTGAACGAGGGCTTGTCTCTGTGAAGGAGAGACATGGTGTCACCAGAGACCAAGTAAACGCACAGAATACCTGCATCTTGATCCGGGAACACTCCGACTCTGGAGGACTGAGGACCTTAGAGCCTGGTGCTGTTACTATTGTACCAAAACTGAAAACTGTTTCCGTGAAAAAAGAACACCCACGATTTGTCATTTTGTCCAAACAAACATCCATCTGACTGACCTGCTTTGCTGATGTTCTTGTAAGCGACTGCCACATCACCCGCCCTTTCAACTCCACCCCCCAGCAACAGTGTCCAGAACCTGTCTGGGTGACGAGGATAAGAGTGATCGCCACTCATGAATGCTACTTTTCTGTTTCCCTCTGATAACAGCAGACGTCTGTGAGCTGTGATTGGATCGAGAGTGATCTCACTGGTTCTCGTTCTGGTTTTGGCTGTAGTACTTTTACTTCAGTCAGTGGGATGCTTGTCCACACCTCAAAGTTTCTCAGGGGACGGAATCTGATGCTGGACGAATGTGGAGTTCCACTGAGGGCTGACAGGGAGGTGTGGTTGTGGAAAAGCTGGTTGTGGTCCTCTGTGCATGAGAGCTCCTCCAACTCAGCGCCTTCCTTCATCAGCTCAGTGATCTCCTGATCTCCTGATCCAGCTTCTGCTGAAGATCTTTGACTTGACTCAATTCGGCTTGTTGCAGGTACCTGACCTGCTGCTTTACATCACGACTTCTTCTCTCCATGAGATTGATCAACTCGATGAAGATCTTCTCATTGTCCTCCGCTACTTTATCAGCAGAGTGGTTGACGGCCTCCACCTCCACCTCCACCTCCCTCTGAAGCACTATCGGGTCTCTCTCTCCGACATGGATTCCCTACTGGATGGTTAGTCGTCTCACCTGGAGATCTTTCTGCTGCTGCTGTCTCTGTATCGGGGTCTTTGATCAGTGGTCCTCCAGAGAGCAGAGGTAGCAGATACACTGCTGATCAGTAAGACAGAACATTTTCATCACTTCCTCATGACGTGAGCAGAACTTCTCCTGCAGCTTCTTGGAGGGCCTCACCAGCTTTTCTTTGTTCAATGCAATTGAATCATAATGGGGCTGGAAGTGCTCCTCACATTAGGAGGCCAGACAGACCAGACAGGACTTGATGGCTTTCAGTTTTCTCCCAGTGCAGACGTCTCAGACAACATCTTCAGGTCCAGTATAGTAATGATCAGCAGGAGCAGCTTGGAGTCCAGCCTCTTTCAGTTTCTCCACTAAGGCTGCTAGCATGGTGTTTTTCTCCAGGACAGGCTTCGGCTGGAACTCCTTCCTGAGGGCAGCTGTAGAACTTCTTCTCATCCTCTTTATCCCAGTGGATTTTAATGCAGTCATTGCAAAAACTGTATCCACAGGTAGAAGTCACAGGATCCTTCAGGGGATCCAGACAGATGGAACAAGAGAAGGTTCTCTGGTCCAACAGATCTCCTCCTGACTGATCTGATACATAACAGACTTCAGTTTGACAGTGGATGGAGCCGGTGGTGAACCTCAACACATGTTGCCACCACCTTCATCCTGTAGAGGGTGAAGAAACCAGGGAATAGAAAGGGGGAGCTGGCTGTGTTTGAAAAAGAAGGTGGTGCCAACAGGTTCTGCTTCATTCCAGGAGCAGTTCAGGGAATCTGAAAGCTGTTTCTGTTTTAAGCTCCCTTAATGATGTGGGCCCGGTACAACGCTAGTCCACATGTAAAACATTTCACTTGGAAAAACACCACTTGGGTTGTTTTTTTATCATAAACTAGTCCCTCGCTGTATTTCCAGATGGTAAGGGTATATTTCCTCGTTCCTAAAGAAGCAGAGGATCTGAGAGGTGGTCCTGGTTCTTAAAGAAGCAGAGGATCTGAGAGGTGGTCCTGGTTCTTAAAGAAGCAGAGGATCTGAGAGGTGGTCCTGGTTCTTAAAAAAGCAGAGGATCTGAGGATTCGGTCCTGGTTCTTTAGGAAACCGAAAGGTCGTTTGTATATTTCCATCACAGGGGAGCTTTATCTCCAAAAGTTCTCAGCCCGTTGGTCCAGTTTAATCCAATTCTGGTTCACCTGAATCGACTCAGACAGATCGAGATCTGTCTGTTATACATCATGTTTTACTCTAATAGTTCATATTTTACCCACTAGGTGGACCTTTTTTTTTTTTTTGCAAAAAATTATAACTTGACATTTAATTTGAGTATTTCAATCAGGGTGTTTGAAATTCATCCCCTGCACAATGCAGAATACAGACTTTTTTACAGACAGCAGCATTGGCATATTTCAGTTTATGGTCCTTTAATGTTGCCAATTGACTTTTTCTTTTACTTTAATTTCTAAAAATATTTTACAATGTGAGGTCACTTTGATGATTAAGAAACATTATACTCATAATGAAATTATAAATCCATGAAGTGGATTCCTCTCTCTCGGTATTAGAGACCCACGATGTGTTATAGCTCACCTTCTGTCCCTCCTCCAGGTAATTAGGACGATAATGAGATGATCTAATGACTTTCCTCACTTCTAACAGTTTTAGTTTATCTGTCTATTTCTAAGCCACGATAAAAGGCTCTGAAAAACTCATTAGAATCTGTCATTCCCAGGTGTCTTTGTGCAAATGTCAATTGAGGAGCCGAGAGGTCACAGTCCTAGCAAGATGAATATTTCCCAGAAGACCAGTTCGTAGACAGAGAGATCCCCATTCCAGACTCAGAGTAAACACATACGCAACTAGGCCTACACTGTGGACAAAAGTCCCCAGTCCCCTGCGATGTACAAACAACTTTTGAACTTTTGACTTTTCAGGGAAAGTGTGATTGACATGCTCTGAAATTGTGAACAGGATAACGTTTTTATCTGGCAGTCACAGCCTGCAGAGGCTGTAGCCTCCATTTAGCAAATTCCAATTGTCATTTTCCTTTCGTTCTCGTGACACAATGTTTCTACAGCTTTGGTTACATGGGAAATGGTAGAGAAGCTTAAAAAGATCTTATTTTCAGGAAGACTATTGAACGTGACCAATTTACATCGTGATTCCTGTCAAAGCTCAGCCACATCTCCTTCAATGATGAATTATTCATGCAAAGATAAGCCGTAACATTATGACCACTGGCAGGTGAAGTCAGAGTAACATTCATTGGGTGGTTGTAGTGGCACCTGTCAGTGGGTTAGATGGATTAGGAAGTTGGAAGTTTGGGTATTCGGTCTGCAGTGGTAAGCGGTGACCAAAGTGGATCCAAGGAAGGACAAGTGGTGAACCGGGACAGGTTCATTTATACACATGGATACTTAAGCATGTTGTGTCTGATTCCACAGAAGAGCTACTGTAGCACAAATGATCAAAACGTTAATGCTGATTCTGAAAGAAAGGTGTCCGAACACACAATGCATGGGCAGAGGTTTCTCTATGCGCTCTATTTCTATCCACTGCTGAAAGCATCTGGAATGGAAACGTCAGCTTCAAAAGTGGTCGACGGCGCATTGAGAGAATGTTGTCTGTTCTGATGAATCAGAACAGACAACATTGGGGAAGAGATGGGGAAGAGATGGTACCATGGGTGCACTATGGGATAAAAAGCAAGCCCGTGCAGACTGTATGGACAAAGTTCTGCTGTAGGCGTGTTCACAGCAGAACTGGACCATGGAACAATGGAAGAAGGTGGTCTGGTCTCATGAATCAGGCTTTGTGCTGAGCCAGGTTTGATTACATTGGTTATTTCTTGGTCAATGCTGTACCACCTACCTAAACGTTGTTGCAAATGAAATACACCCATTCATGGAAATGGTATTCCCTAATGGCCGAGCCTTCTTTAGCAGGATAACGCTGAAAAAAATCCAAAATAGTTTGAGGAACACAACATAAAGCTGAAGGTGGTGGAATGTGTTGGACAAACAACACCCGATCCTTGAAGGCTCCACCTCACAGCTTACTGACTAAACAGATGTTCTGCTAACGTATTGGTGCTTAGAATCCACCGAACACCTTCAGAGGTCTGCTGGAGTCCACATCCATGGGTCAGAGCTTGTTTTGCAGCAAAAAGGAGAGGTATAATTAGGCATGTGGTTATACTATTATGGCTGATAAGTGTTTGCTCTCCGTATAGACAGTTTTGTTTGATTTTCATTCCATCCATTGCCTGAATGGATGATTGGACTCACTACTAACATGATTAGGATTGATTTATGTGTCTGCGTACATAAACTAACAATTGTCTTTGTTTGTTGATCCTTCCCTGCGATCATCCGTCCACTTAATCGCTCCGGCGTCTCGGTAAACATTTTCCTCTCCGCAGGCATCTGATGAAAGTGGAGCTGAGGTTAGTCATGTGTGCCGGCCAGTGAAACCTCAGCCCGCTCACAAAGTGTCTGTCACTCTAGACGGAGTGCTTCAAAGGATCTCGCTGCAGGTCCCTGTGGGACGAGGCGTTAAAAGGTACAAGATGGAAGAATGAAAGATTGGCAAAGGAGAAGAAGAAACACTTTTGACACTGTGAGAGGAGAAGATGCTTTGGTTGATGAGATGGAATAAATCGAGCAGATGAAGAGCCACACGGGGCTTTCTCAGGCTGGACCGAAGGAGATCGAGGGAAGTTACAGGAGGAAATTCAACAGCGTGAATGCTTGATGGACAGGATTGAAATGGTTTGGTGCAGAAAATAACAGCTTTCCTCTCGCGGCTTGTGAAGGTCACTTTCAAGAGATCATTTCTAAACGTCAGCAATATTACGGCTGCCGCTGTGTCCACAGATCCTTTGTGTTAACGCAATAACTCAAAAACTCTGTCGTGGATCATTTTTAAATTTTATACCCACATAGACCTTGCAGTGTGGAAGAACTGGTTTGATTTTGGGAAAGGTTAGTACTATTTTTGCATCGCTAGCTGGAGCTTTAGCTCCAAAAGTTTTTGGCAGTAATTATATCCCTGAAAAGTCGGGAATATTATTGAATTGCATTGCTGCCGCAGATCCTTGGTGTTAACGCAATTATTCAAAGTGCAAGTGTACGGATCATTTCCAAATATTATACCCACATAGACCTGAGTGGGAGAGAGAACTTGAATGATTTTGGGAAAGGTCAGTTGAATATTTCATCTCCAAATTGTCAGACCATAATTTCTTACCCGTTGGTCCGACTAAGTCCAAATTTGGTGCCTAGGAATCAACTCTAGGAAATCTTTCTTGTAAATATCATACTTTACTCTAGTAAGTTCCAGTTTACTCGCTGGGGTGAGCTTTATTTTGAACGAAAAACAAGGTTTTCTGGATATAACTCAAAAAATATTTCACAGATAATTTTCAGGAAGTTTGTGTGAGGAAGAATTGGATTGATTTTGGGAAAGGTCAGTTCTATATTTCCGACCGCTTAATCTCTTTTGGGCCTTCTCAACTATTAGTCCAATATAGTCCAGATTTGGTGCCTATGAGTCAACTAAAGGAGACCCATCTGGTATAAATCCTTTTTCACTATAACAGTTCGTATTTTACCCACTTGTAGGACCTTTTTTTATATTAAAAACACATATTCTTAGACTTCGTACATGTTGTGTTGGTTGTGCTGACATGTTTTGTGCACTGAGTAAATATTTTATATCCCAGTTTTTTTGAGGGTGGAAGTATTGAAGCACGATATGGAGCAGTGATGCATAAATGTGAGGATTGGGGGGGTCGGCTCAGGGCTGGTCTGGGGGGGGATTGCGTCCTTTAAGAGAACGGACAAGCGGTGCATGTTGGGAAATAAGCTGCGGACAGAAAATGCCAAGGCTGTGATGCTTCCCATTTGCTCTTTTTCAGGGACGAATGAAAAACACTTGGATGTTATTACTGTCAATCATTAGCTTGTAAAAGAATGACCCTGAAGTTGTTGCATGGATGCATTAGTCGTAATGCGCGAGTGGTCGCCGCTAAAATCAACTCCTGTGCACCATAGAAGCAGATAAGCACATTGTGGTGGACCAGAGACAGAGTTAGGGAGACAGTTATTGTCCTGGAGCGATAGCTTCCAGGATGCATTAATACCGCCCACTTACAGCAGAACAGAAATGTTTTTATTTACAACTATTCCTGCGGGGATCGCCCAATCTGTCCCTCATCCATCCATCTATCCATCCATCCATCCTTCTATCAATCTAAACACTCACATGACCAAGACGTGTGCATGGAGGGACGTTGGACACATATTTGGCCTCTATGTTACAATTATACCCCCATCCAGGTAAAATCCCAGTTTCATCACTGTCAAAGATACATTTTTTAGATTTTTATCAATCAGTTCCATCCATATTAATGTTGCAACACATTTTTCTGCCGACTATTCAACCCTTTTTCAGCTTCTTAGATTTACAACATCCTGTGAGGACTTATTCCGCTCTGAACTTGCAGTCATCATCATTACGACCATCAAAAATCATCTTGATCAATATTGGTGTTTAGTGATGCCTTCAAAAGCCTCTTTTCGGAAGGAAAGTGTGGGAAATGCGCGCACAATGCAGTCAGGCAACTGAGACTCACAACCCGGTGACTCACCATGCAATCTGGACAACATGCCCTGTGGCGTAGCTGTGATCACGCTGGCACAGTTAGAGGCCAGACCTCAGCCAATCTGGTGGAGAGAACAGGTCTCGCTTTCTTTGCCGTCTTTCATGCCTCCATCAGAGACAGACCAGAGGAGTCTGAACCGAGCGGAGAGGAGAAAACACCAGAGTTTTTAAAACTGCTCCTCTGACTGAGAGGTAGATCTAAAGTTCCAGTGAGAAATCAAAGAGCCTCGAGGGGGTTAAGAGAGATTTCGTCAAGTAGGAGAGAACTGTAGGCCTGCACTCATCCACACTGCTCCTGCACTGTAGGCGTAGCGATAACCTCCGCCACATGGAGGGGGGGTGTGCAGAAAGCAGGGATTTTCATTCTTGTTTTTTGGTTTGGTTAGATGTTGATTTAACAGACTTATGATTTTTATTTATCATTTATCTGATCAGGTAAAAACTCTTTTCAAAGACTGACCTGGCCAAGAGAGCAGCAGAGAAATTGTTAAAACAATAAATAAATTTAAAATAAATTTAAAATGTATTTCTAAAAAGGATCACATTTATTATTTTTTGTTATAATTTGATTTTATTTTAAAAAGAAAGATATATAAATAACAATGAAAATAAAATAAATAGAAAATTTATCAAAAAACACATAATACAATAAACATAAATAAGATAAGCAAGTTAATTAATTAATGCAAAGAATCACGGATGAATTAAATCTAGTTCATTTCTTCATCCACCATCATGGATTTTAAATCCCCCAAATGAAGAAGAAAGGAAGTGTTCTAGCACATAGTACCGAAATAATGGAAAAGTGGAGAAATCATAGAATCATTGATCAATAATACAAAAGTTGCAGCTTAGTGTGCTTTATAATAAAATAAAAAGCACATTAAAACACAAAACTCTAAAATTAGATCATTAAAAGACAAAAGATAATACAATATAAAGAAGATAATGCAAAAAGAGGTATTAATTAAGCATGGGAGAATAACATCAATTTAACTTGATGATCATTTTTTTGTTGCTCTGTCTCATTATTAGCTTGCTATTAATATTTGATTTTATATTTAATTTATTTATAATAGAAAAAAAGTTCATGTCAAATTTAAAAGCCAAAGTGAATAAATTCGTATTCAGCTCTCATCTAAAGATAATTAATAATAATTACATATCTTTAAAAACGCAGAATCTGTCATCTTGAGTGCGTGATGGATTATGGAACTAGTTGATCCAGAACTATCAGAGCTTTATATATAAACAAGAATAGAACCTTAAAACATGTTCTAAAATCTAGCAACACATTTCGTAATTAACTGAAGTTGTTCACGATAATTTCATATGATGCAAACTTATATAAATAAATGCATGAAATTAATGAAACTAGATTTTCTGACTTCGTAATACTGACTCAATTCTCAGAATTCTGATTTCATTCTTAGAATTCTAAGAAAAAAAGTTTTTATATTTAAGGAAAAATGTTGAATCCTGATAATAAAGTCGATATTGTGACTTAAATCTCTATATTCCAAATCAATTCCTCATTTACCGGGCAGGGACTACCTGTCTTGGCATTATTTTTACGTTATAAAAGGCTGCTTCGTCTCAGTTTAATGTAAAGTCCAGTGTCCACACTAACGCTTTATTATGTTATTTCTGATTATTATTATTTCTTGTTTAATCTTTGGAACCAACTAAAAGCATTTAAGTTTTCCATAAATTTAGATTCAATACATTTTATTCATCCTTTTTTTTATTATAAATGGCTGCTATCCCAGTAATCAGGGATCAGAAATCATCATCATCATCAGGCCCTGCTGAAAGATGCAGCTGTGTGTCATCATCATATCTATGACTATCAAGATGATAAAGTCTGATGATGTCACCTAACAGGTTCTATATAACATATAGAGTGGAAAGAGAAGTGGTCCGAGACCTGATCCCTGTGGAACACCGAAAGGCGCATCCTGTTTGCACAACTGAAACAAAGAATTTCCTCTGAGATGTATGATCAGTGGGTGCGACTGCGGCAGAGTGGATAGCGTTGCTGCCTTACAGTAAGAAGATATCAGGTTCAAATCCTCCTAGTCTGTGTAGATTCTCCCCCGGGACTCCGGCTTTTTCCCGCAGACCAAAAACATGCAATATAGGTGAACTGGTGACCCCCAAATTGCCCGTAAGAGTGAATGGAAGCGTGAATCTGTCCTGATGTGTCGGCCCTGTGATGAACTGGGATCTCGTCCGGGTTGTCCCCCGCCTCTCGTCTAATCTCAGCTGGGATATTCTCCAGCCCCCCACGACCCTGAACAGGACAAGTGATTAAGAATTATGAATGAATTAACATCGAAGTCCCAGAGAATCCAACCCTGTTGGTGGTGATCAACTGTGATGTTGATGTTGTGAAACGCAGCAAATCTGATTCGGTGTTCAATCTGAGACGACTGGAATATTTCTGTACCGCGTTCAGCCCGCAAACCTGATCGAAACGTCTCTAAACGGAAGTAAAAATTAACTTCTACATGATTGATTTGCTGTCTGTGTGATAAAAGTAATCACAGTACAAACATATACTCCTCCTGCTGACCTTTAAACGTAGCGCTCTGGAACAAAGCCCCCCTCAGGCAGCTGTGCAGGTTAACACCAGTGGGCAGAGTGTTGGAGAGCAGCAAGGGGTGGGTTCACTCCAATTTCACGGCCGGGTGATAATACTGAGTGTAATCAGTGGCTCACACAGGCTGACAGTGCAGGTGCCTAATAACCATGATGACACACATTCAGGTCCCTGTTTTAGAAGCCCGGGCCTCCCCCCTGACCCGCAATTACTGGTGCGGCAAATCCATGCTGACATTTTAATTCCTGGCCTGCCTCCGTCTGAATTACTGTAATTGGATAAATTAGTTTGGATAGGAGCCATGCACCGGTGGCATCCAGTAAACATTCTCTCTTCCGTTCTGGTTTTCGTATAATCTTCATTTTCGTTTCTGACTTTGATGGATTTAGCTCCGCAACACCAACAGGAAATATCAGCAGCAGTTTTTGATAGCGAGACGGCGAGCACCTCGAAAAACGGAAACACCCAATCTAACGCTTGAGCGTTTATAGTACATAGTGGTCTTCCTCAGCAGCTGCACAGTTATCTAACAACCGGCAGCAGAACATCAGGTCATTATATACAATTCCCAGGATGCTGTGGGTAACAGATGTTTATCCACATTGTTATGTGGAGGAATTGTTATCCCTCGATGGCGGATGTATCTACATCACTGATTATTCAAAATTAGGCATAGATGATGTATTCATGCCTTTAAGATTACAGCATAATTTTTTTTTAATGCAATTTATGGACGCATTTTCAACTCATGCTGTCGTAGGAGCGATCCTCTGGTGAAGTTACACACATCTGTTATCTCAGTCGCAATGAAGAGGTTTTCTTCTGCAGTGCTAATATAAACAGTTCAGTATATGGTCTCTTGACAGCAGGGCCGCACCTAGCCAAATTTGTGCGCTAAGCGGAATGTTATGGGGCCCCCTAAACCCCCCACGTGTCTATACTTAAGTGTGCGTGTGCGTGCAAATTTGTCGAACACAAAAAAGGTATAATGTGTCCAACATGAACAAATTAATAAATATAACAAATAATCTGAGATAAATATTTCTGAGTTATAGAATAAATGTATGTTTTAGTTTAAAAAAAACAACAACTTTAATCTGAAATAGAAACATCATTAAAAAAAATAATGATAAAAAAGAATAAATAATAATAATAGCAGCCAGTCATTCAGCATAAGTAACTTATTTCAATGTCAAGGTTCAAGGTTCAAGTTTCCATGAAGGTCCAGGTGGGCAATCAAAGATAAAAAGAATACATGCATAGAATTTAAGTTACTTCAACCTCAAATTAATATATGATGGACACAAACAACAATTAAATAACAGAACCATTAATCGTAACTTTACCCTATAAAAATAGATGAAGGTAATATAATTTCTACTTCTAAATTTCTAAATGCTGTTTTTGTTTTGCTCACTTCTAGAAATGACCTATTATTAATAATAATATTGTTTTTAAGATGTAACAAAAAACAGAATTAATATCCTTACGATAATTAATTTAATGTATCAACATCATTTCTAACAATAAAATAATAATAATATCAATAATAATATATATTTTTTTTATTATTTTTATGGTTTATGACTGCTGATTGATGGTGTAATTAAGCTAAAGAAATAAAAGAGACAATAAAAGGGCAAATTTACTACAATATAAATTGATATTGACACTAAAGTCCAACTTCTGTGGCCAATAATTCAGTCAGTTTAGTCCTCTTGTTCATCAGACTGAACTGAATGTCAAGTATGAGCCGTTACAGAAATGAATGAAAATACAGATTCCCCTCTCTCTCTTTGACCTCTCCAATCTGACTTTGTGCCCCTCCCCAATACGCTGGGGCCGTGTTTTTGTCATACCACTTTATGTCTTTGATGCCCTGGTGACTTGTTATTGGATGGTTTTGACGTATTTCACATTAGACTCGATGTCTTTGATGTATTAGTGAGATGTGACTTGATGTCTTTGATGACTTTATGACATGAAACTTGATTATTTGATGTCATAGTGACAAGTGACTTGATGTCTTTGATGTCCTTGTGACATGTTACTTGATGGTTTTGCTGTTTTTCACATTAGTCTTGATTTCTGTGATGTCATAGTGACATGTGACATGATCTCTTTGATGTCCTTGTGAGATGTTACCTGATGGTTTTGATGTATTTCAGATGGGACTTGATGTCTTTGATGACTTTTTTGACATGTAACCTGATGTATTTGATGTCTTTGAAATGTTATTTGAAGTCTTTGGTGCATCAGTGACATGTAACCGTTTAGCTTTGATGGTTATTTATCTCGTTACTCCATGCATTTATATATGTTTTTTCAGAATGTATGGAAATCTGCAGATTCACATAGATAATTAATTTCAGAGTAATCCATATAGGCACTTGTAAAGATATAATCCTCTTTGTTGCGTCCCATGTGAAATAATAAGGATAAATAAATATCAAATGTAGTTTGTTAAAGAAGCTTTGTTTCACAACATCAAATTCAGTTCATTTTTTTTCAGGCTTCTAATGTTAATGCTTAGAATACCATTTGAAGGATAATCAAACTAAACCTTCGATGATGAGTCAGACAGCTAGAAAAACATTTATTATTTATTAGCAGTTATTCACAATGTTGCACAAGCTCTTTCTTTGTAAGAGAAAATGTGTCGTTATATACGGAGTAGCAAACGCCAAAGGTCTTCACAGGTTTAAGAAAGTGTACTTTTGTCTAATATTTTAACGATAATTTAAAAAGTCACGCTCAGAGTAATCATATCAGTAGGTGGCTGATTGCACTTCCTCTCCTGTGTCTTAAGAGTAGAGAAAATGTCTTTGCGGGGGAACATAATAAGCAAGTGTCATGTATTCATTACATTCCTAGTCTGAGTGAGGCGGCTGTTCTGCAGGCGGGCGCCGTTAGCATGAGGTCATGACTCCATAATAATGATGACCATTAGAATTACAATGCAAATGATGCACAGTAAGTGCCTCCTGCTGCTATAATGCTGCATTTTGGGATTACTCGTTGGTGGGTAAAAGGTTAACCTCTGTATGTACAGTCACGTAATGTTAAAGAAAGAGTATAAACCTGGACTGTTTATCTATAAACTGTGACTGTTTGACTGTATGAACCTGGAATGTTTCAATGTATGAACCTGGAATGTTTCAATGTATGAACCTGGAATGTTTCACTGTATAAACCTGGAATCTTTCACTGTATAAACCTGGAATGTTTCACTGTATAAACCTGGAATGTTTCACTGTAAGAACCTGGAATGTTTCAATGTATGAACCTGGAAAGTTACACTGTATAAACTTTGAAATATTCACTGTATAAACCTGGACTGTTTCACTGTATAAACCTGGACTGTTTCACTGTAAGAACCTGGACTGTTTCACTCTATTAACCTGGACTCTCTCACTGTATAAACTGGACTATTTCACTGTTGTGCCTATTTGTGCCCACCCTTCAACTGACACGTCATCGTGCAGTGACCCCCGCCTGACTTGAGTGGTCTGTGTTCAGGGAGGGCCTGCCTAGATGTCTTTCAAAGTATGACAGGATGTCTTTGATGTCTTTGTGACATCTAACTATTACATATGTGAATTGGGAATTGCCACGTTCGTTACAGCTTGAGCTCATTGATCATTTTCCCGTTCTTTTCCTATGTTTCTTTTTTGAAGTTTTGCAACTTTTTTCAGAAACCAATTTGGAAATTCACAGCACAGTTATCCCAATCCAGATTCACATTTTCATGAATGATTTGCATGTGTGTTGTAAAACCTGGGAGAGTAGGTAGCGCGCACTAGGAAATGTGAAACACCAGAATAGTTCTCCTGAGCTGATAGAAACATCTTAAAATTATACAACAGACTAATGTGTTTCTCTCTTTCTTCCCTCCTGAGGTGAGAGGGTGATGTGAGAGATGAACACAGGGATGTGAGCAGACCAGGAAAGATGACCCTGTTGGCGGGTGAGGGCTCCGACTATGACTACAGTACCCTGAGCTGTGCCTCTGACATCTCCTTTAACGAACCTCCCTTGCAAGAGGAGGAGACTCAGAAGGGAGCCTTCTACAAGAGGGCGCAGCGTGCCCCTGATCTCAGCACCCTCCCAGATGACACCCCTCTGTCCAGCGCCCGTAGACTCCACGCCATCATCAACGTGGGTGGCCTGCGTTACCAGCTCCCTTGGACCACATTAGAAGACTTCCCCCTGTCCCGTCTTGGCCAGCTGCACCTCTGCAGCACCTTCGACGAGATCATGCACATCTGTGACGACTATGATGTCACCCACAACGAGTTCTTCTTCGACCGCAGCCCCTGCGCCTTCCGCACCATCCTGACCTTCTTGAGGGCAGGTAAGCTGCGGTCGCTCAGGGAGATGTGCGCCCTCTCCTTCAGGGAGGAGCTGCTCTACTGGGGGGTCCCAGAGGAGAGCCTGGAGTGGTGCTGTCGCCGGCGTCTGCTGCAGCGGGTGGAGGAGTTTGAAGCGATGGAGAGGGCGGAAGAGGAGGAACTCATGGAGGATCTGCTGGATTCAGACAGCGGCCAGGTGGATCAGGCAGCAGAGTCCAGGCTCAGTCACTGCATGAGCAAGCTGAGGGACATGGTGGAGAGGCCTCACTCGGGCCTCCCTGGGAAGATCTTTGCCTGTTTGTCAGTGCTGTTTGTCACCATCACTGCCATCAACCTGTCCATCAGCACCATGCCAGCCATGAGAGAGGAGGAGGAGAAGGTGAGTGTCTAGATTTAGACCCCAAAGTTTTGACTTTAACCCAAACACTGTGGTTCTCTTCTGTAAACTTGGTTTGAACTGCATTTATGAGCTTAACCAATGCAAGTGGGTGCATTATTGGGAAAAGCAGGCGTTACGGATGTAATGATGAGATGTCTCAAATGTCAGAACTCCCTACAGGGAGGAAAAGAGACACTGCTGTGAAAATCATAGCCCTCCTCGCTAATTTGCTGTCATTAAATGCTTCTGTTCTTAGTCTGACTTCAAGCATAATTAACCCATTCACTGAAGTCACAGGGGAGAATCATATTCCAGCAGCACACATGGATTATGACCAGAGTTAAACACAAACAGGTTTTTAATCGATTAGGAAAGGTTAAAGTTTATATGTGTAGAAGAATAACTAGGGTTATGCTGTCGACCCCGATGGAAAGAGTTTATCAGTTTTTCATTTCCAAAAAAACATGTATTCCGTAAAAAAAAAGAGAAGCTCCCCCTTCTGAATAAAATATAAGCAATTAGAGTAAAATATGATATGTACGATAAACATTTCCTTGAGTTGAGATATATTCACCAAATTTAAAACAAAATCAGATCAACGGTTGAACATTTATGGCATGGAAACATCCGGAGATTTAGCTTTAACTTTAAGATTGTTGCAGAAAAGGAACCCCCTTTATGGACTTGGTATTCCCTAATGGCAGTGGCCTCTTCCAGCAGGATAATGCCCCCTGACCCTCTGCCTAGAGCGTGTCCAAATTCCCCAGATCTCACTCCAATGCAGCATATGTGGGAAGAGCAGGAAGAAATATGTCTGATCCACGGAGGATGCGCCTCACAACTTATTGAACTCAAAGGATCAGATGCTAACATCTTTGCCCCCGATACCACAGCACACACCTTCAGAGGGCCACGCCTCGACACGTCAGAGCTGTGCAGCGAAAAGGGGACCTAGAAAATATTCGACAGATGGTTATAATGTTATGGCCGATCTGTGTATAAAACCAAAGGCAGAGATTACAAAAGCTTTAAATCAATAAGTGAATAAAGTGAGACACAGAGGGATGGGGTCAGACTGCAGTGCAGGATCTCAGTAATTAACATGTTGATTAAGATGCAGACTTGGTTTCATTAACGGTACCAAGAGTTGCAGCAAACCGACAGGCGCTTTGTCATGAAGGGGATGAATAATTCAGAGACTGCAGTGATCAGTAAACTCTAAAACTGGTTTTTGATTTGAGTTATGTTTATTTCATACAGGACTTTTTTCCCCGATAATCTAATGCAACATCAGGGCATGAATCATTTCCTGCTGTGAAAAACATCCGGCATAAACGGAGACAGCTAAACCAGTCATAATTGTTGTTTTGGAAGTGGTACTGGAAATGAAATAAGATGCAATGACTTCCCCTCAGATTTGAAGTATATTGGTACCTGACAGACGTGCCTGTCTCTATTCAGCTGTTTAATTGAAAACGGCAGGAGTCAGACACGCTCAGTGCCGCTTCACATGTTTTCCAGGCAGAGAACAGAAAGTTGCATCAAAAGTGTCATTAAAAGTATCTGAGGGAAGATTTATGAGCAGGAACCGGTTTACTGGTTTAGAATTTAGCCGCTCTCATGGGCCTGAACAACAAGAAAACCCCTCCCTCTGCAAAAGTGTGCTTCACATTTATATATATATATATATATATATATATATATATATATATATATATATATATATATATATATATATATATATGTACATGTATGTATTTATGTATATGTAAATATATGTATATGTTCATATAAACATATGTATATAGATATATATATGTGTGAATATGTATATATATATATATATGTGTACAAGTATGTATTTATGTATATGTAAATATATGTATATGTTTATATAAACATATATATATATGTGAATATGTATATATGTAACTATATATGTATGTATATGTATGTATATATATACATACAAACACTATACATATATGTATACATACATACATATACATATATATATATGTATATATATGTATATGTAATTGTATATGTTTATGTATGTATTTCTATGAATGTGTATATATATTATAATAAATTATAATATATTAATTATGAACAAATATATCGATATACATAATTCACATTAATTTAAATATACATTTTAAATGACAAAAAAAGAGCTATTACATAAATAATTCGAATTTTAAAATATTATTACTATTATTAGTCATTTTATAATTTAATTGGATAATTATATGGTAAAATGCATTATTATTAACTGCATTATAATTAATATTATGAGTAATTGTCAAATTTATCCTAATTCTATGAAAAATAATATTATATAAATAATGATATTTGTAAACACTACTTAATTTAAATAATATTTACCAATATAATTATTACAACATTTGATTTTTTAAATATTTATCTGTATAGCATTTGTAATTGGCTGCAGACTCTGTGCCATGTACTAAATACCGTGAAGATATTACAGTATATTAGTATTATTAGGGGTAACTGACTATTTCATGTTTTCTTTAGATAAATCTGTATGTTACAGAGTCATTTAATCAAATGGCTCCCTCTAGTGACTGCAGGCTGCACTCACACTCGCCCCTGTGTCTCTCCTCACCAGGGCACCTGTTCCCAGATGTGCTACAACATCTTCATCGTGGAGACAGTCTGTGTGGCCTGGTTCTCCCTGGAGTTCACCCTGCGCTTCATTCAAGACCGCAGCAAGCTGACCTTCCTGCGGCAGCCCCTCAACATGATCGATGTGGTCGCCATCTTGCCTTACTACATCACCCTGGTGGTGGACAGCACCTCCAAAGGGGAGAAGCGGCTGGGTTCTGGCAGCAGCTACTTGGACAAAGTGGGCTTGGTGCTGCGAGTCCTCAGAGCCCTGCGGATCCTCTACGTGATGCGACTCGCTCGCCATTCTCTGGGCCTGCAGACTCTGGGTCTGACAGCACGCCGCTGCACGCGGGAGTTCGGACTGCTCCTCCTCTTCCTGTGCGTGGCCATCGCGCTCTACTCCCCCTTGCTGTACTTGATTGAGAACGAGATGGCCAACACGCAGGAGTTCACCAGCATCCCCGCCACCTACTGGTGGGCTGTCATCACCATGACAACGGTGGGATACGGGGACATGGTGCCCAGGAGCATCCCGGGTCAGGTGGTGGCTCTGAGCAGCATCCTGAGCGGGATCCTGCTCATGGCCTTCCCTGTCACCTCCATCTTCCACACCTTCTCCCGCTCCTACGTGGAGCTGAAGCAGGAGCAGCAGAGGCTGCTGCAGAGGAGGACTCACTTCCTGCTGAGGAGCCGCATGGCCGGCCTGGGCAGCGAGCTGTCCTCGGACAGCGACCTGCTCTTCCCCATAGGGCCTGACCCCAGAGACATGGACCACTGAGGCTGCTGGACCAGGAAGCTCTGATATGAAGACTGAAGGCGGGAGGCTGAGAAGTCCAGAGTGTGCAGAAGAGAGAGAGGACTGTGTGAAACATTTGTGTGCTTTATATGTGTGGTGTTTATGTACTTAACTCTTTTTATTTATTTGATAGTGGTGTCAAAAATGCAGTGATCTAATTCTGGTGTAGTCCAGGCACAAGATTAGGGGTAAAGAATTTGAATCAAAAACTGCATTAAATGGAATTTTCAACACAAACTGCAAAGTTTTTCCGACATCGTGTTAAACATCATCCACTTCTATCCTCACAAAGATCCACCTCTGTCCAACATGAAGGAAAATGTCTCCTTCACACTAAGTTTTAAAAAGTAGACAGCTAGGGCATATCCCCCAACGTTGAGCTGAGTGAGTCAGCAATTAGGAAGTTGTGACTGAAAAACAGTGTTTTTCGTAAAAAAAAGCTCCACCTTGTGAGTAAATCTAAACTATTAGAGTGATTTATAATTCAAATATACAAGATAGACATCTTCAAGTGGATTTCATACGCGCAAAATATGGACTCTAATGAGTATAAATATGAACATAACATCTCTGACATGATTGGTTGGACTCCCCCAGTGCTTGCTATCAAATTACAGATTTAACCATTTTTTTCTCTTAAAATTCTTAATACAATTTGTGGATATTTCCTGGTTCATTGGAGATAACCGTTTTGTGCCTGTAATTACTGGGTTTGCTGTCCACATCTGTTTATAATCCCCGTTTCCCCCCTTAAAGTGGATTTAAACTGAAATCTGTCTGTTTCATTTTTGCTTCTGGTTATAACTCTTAACCTCAGATCATCTGAAAAACAATTATCTACACTCAAAAGAATGTGTAGGTGAAATATTTAATTTGACTCAAGTCAAGTGGTTGAGCAAAAAAAAAATCTTATATAGATCCGGATTTACACTGAAAAATAACTCTTTAATTAATTTGTTTTTTTAAATAAGGTTCCTTTGAGTATTAACAAATTATATTGGTCTACTAATATTCGTGGATGGGTCAATATAATTAATTAGGGTTCAAAATTATTCATTTTCAATATAATTTGCGGTAAAAAATTTTAGCACTTTGAGATTTGATCCAAATGTAAAGTGCATTATAAATTAAATGTATTATTATTATTATTATTAAAATACTGGCAGCTGTAGTTGCCAGAAATGTTCCCATTAAAGATATACAGTTACCATATATGATATTACTCTAAATAACCATAAATAAAAAGGTTTAAAGTCAACCTGTTTACAGTTCCATAGTTAATGAGACAAAAAATAAATTCATCATTTCACAAATATAAACCATATTTTTTAGGAACTTATTTCTGTAGATATTATGGTATGCTCTTGCTAAGTGGTTATATTTGGATATTTAAGCTTTCATACCAGCAGATTCTGTCATTTTCAAAAAGATAATACTTTTATGTTAATGACCTGATTGAGATAGATTTCACCGATTTTACCAAAAGTTTTTATTTTCATAGTAAAATTCCATGTTTTCCACATCTAATTGTAATTAATTATTTACAGTCATATATATATATATATGATATATATATATCATATATATATATATATATCATTTATATTTACTGCAGTAATACATGTTTTGAAATTTATGGTCTTTTACTGTTGCCATTTGGCAGTTGTTGTTTGTTTTTTTTTACAACACTTTCAATTTTTTACAGTGTGGTCCAACTAATTTTGCATTTATGAAATTAACCTACTAAAAGGATTTTATCAAACCGAAATAAATGAAGTTGGTCCAATAGAATTGTTACATTTAGTCAGTCAAGTGAAAATGTTTTCATTATTTAATCTAATTAATTAATTAATTAATCCAAAGGAACACCTGCTGACTTCAAAAGTTGTGCAACGGAAATTGAAAGTTTCAATGTAGCACAAAACAAGACAAACAAAAGATAAAACTTAAAAAAAAAAGTCCAACATGATTTAATGATGTTTATTCTGCAAACATGAACATCATTTCATTTAAAAGATTTAAATCCTTTCAATCATATAAAACAATTGTTAAACACCATTCCGAGGTCTTACTTACCGATATTACTCACTAATATTGCCAGTAAAATCCCCACATGCAAAGAAAGGACAGCCGGTAGATGTTAAGTTATGCATAATTAGTATTGATTCATTTTAATTGAGTGATGGCTTGTTTATATCATTTGGAGTATGTTTGAAAAATAATTAACGAGATAAAAAAGATTTTAGTAAACACATTGAAATCTATTCTACTAAACCAGAATAAAATGAAACACTTACAAGGATCAGAATCTCTTTTTTTTTCCAGGTGCACAAAACAATTCTGGAGATTCTTACCAAAAAAGTATTGCATCATTCCATATTGTATATCTTGTAATAAACTGTAAGAGTTGCGTAAACTAATTTAGTTAGAGTTGCGCAGTGATTCACATTATGCGTGTTTCAGACGTGCTACCACATCTGACCAGCAGGTGGCAGCATTGTGCCGGATAATGAAAAATGAATCCGCAAAGAAGAGTACTGTGTCATTATTTTATTCATAATTTTCTATTTCTCCCTAAATAGAATTGCATATATATATATATATATATATTCATTCTCATTCAGGATTAGTGAGTTTATTATTTATTGGTTCATTTCATTTAACGTTTTTTGATCTGAATTCATTTTCATTTATGACTCCAGTCACAGAAGCTAGAACAGACTTGTAAAGTATAAGCTTTTGTTTAAATCTGATTTGCTATTTAAAGTCCATGACGTAGTCCTGATGGAATTATTCTAGTAATTTAATTTGACATGATTTGTAACTAAAAATCCTTTTCAGCAGAGTACAGCCACAAAGGTACCTTTTACTGCCAACATTAGCTTTTAATTAAATTAAATCAAATTAAATTAAACCCACATTCATCCAATCTCAGGGGAGTAAATAAACACTCCAGTGTTAAAGTGCCAGCAATAACACAAGAAAAGAGAAGTGGAAGACCTCAAACCACAAGAAAGACAGAAAGGAAATGAAAAAATGCATTAAAGACTCCGCCCACAAAACTCTCGGAGGAGGTTAAGGTCACTGATTGCTATCATGAATAACTAAAGGGTTTGGAATCTCTGTACGGAATAATGATACACTAATATTAGCATAGTGTTACTTCTGTACATTGGTACATGGTATCAGCATTTGGACACAATGGCGGTGGCTGATGTATCTCTCTGAGGAACAGTGGTGTATCTCTCACTGCACCTAAAACAACAAGAAAAAACACACACAAAAAAAAACTACCTGACATTGGTATCTAAGGGGGAAAAGTTCATGGATCCATCTCTTTCTCCCTAGCTTCTTCTTATCCTAGCTTCTTTCTCAGCACATGCCCCGCCCCTCCACCCAGCTATATACTAATCTGTCAAGTAATGTATGTAGAATTGACAAAAGCAGCAGATCACTATCACAGATGTAATAACCAATTAAACATTTAGTTCCATCTTTAGTAGCTGCAGCCTGGATGATGTTTAGGCCAACACACTGATGCACACGTAACTTATTCTAAAAATATCATCTAATTGCATCAAGGGTACATCATACATTATGGTGATGTCACCATGATGAGATCACTTTGTAAGCAATATCTTCCCTGATCGTTAAAAGCTACTCATATTTGGAATCAAGTGTTTTCAACAAAAACATGATTTTCTAGAATGGTGGATTAGAATCTATCTTTAATCAGGATCTAAATAGCTTTGACGGACGCGTGAAATCCATTTCAAAGAAACCAAACCTCCTGTTTTATCAGCCGCACTGTAAATTGTAATAAGTTGACCTTTCTCTACAGGAAGTCATGAAATTGATTGCTTCACTGTGGGTCCAAGTGGAGTAGTTCATTCAGTTAAGTTGAAAATGTCAGTAGCAGATCGTCTTAAAGTTTTTTTTCTCTTAAGGCCTAAATCTCCATGACCAAACCTCAACACAGACCTACACCAATGCTGACCATAAATCACAACAAAACCTGCTTCTAGTGCTTTTGGAACCGTGCCGATCAGACGCAGACGTGTTGGGATGCTGTTCTGTGGAGCGGTTAAACCGAACTGAACTTTTGGGGTTTGTAGATCAGCGGTATGTCCGGAGGAGGAAGAATGAAGCCGATGCTGAAAAGAACACCCTACCTACAGTGAAGCATGGCGGCGGCTCCCTGACGCTCAGCTTTGCTTCCTCAGGTACTGGACATTCCAGAAGGGCAATGATCCCAAGCAGACTTCAAAGTCCACCATGGCTGGGTTTCAGAAGAAGACCTTGAGCATTCTTGAGTCATCGCCACAGTCAGCAGACCACCGACAGTGGCTGTTTTCTGACTATGCAGAAGATCATAGCAGCAAGATGCCGGTTCACCGGTTGGTCTTCCTTAGACTATGGGTAAAAACCACTGACTAGAAATACCTGACAAGACCTGCACATCTGGAGATGCTCTGACCCAGACGTCTAGACATCTCAATCTCCTTACGCTTGCTAATTTTTGCTGGTTTCAACACATAAACTTCAGGACAGAATCGGAACGATCCAAACCACTGACTGGTGCCACGGTAACGAGACGTTATTTTTCACCTCAGCAATCAGTGGTTAAAGGATAAACCTGAATTAACACTGAAACAAGTTCTTGTGCCAGAGATCGCTTGAAAATTACAATAATAAAAGATTTAAGATGTAAGTGAGAAAAACAAAAAAATATATAAACTGTAGAAGAAGTAATATACAAACCAGCGGCTATCAAAAATCTTATTGTACATAAAAATAAATATAATATCATATTGTAGGTAATATTGTGATTATGTCATTATAGTGCTATAGCTAATTTGTATAAGAAGTTTGGTTCCTATACAAATGAGCTCTTGCAACTATTTTTGTCTCATTTCTTTTATGCTGATAAAAATATATTTTCTCAACAAATCTAAATAAATGGACCTTGAATAATTGTTTCTCCTATACTGTAAAAAAAAAACATTTTACTCTTTTTGCTGCTAGTTCACTGTAAAAAAATATTCTGATTCCAATACATTCAGATTATTTTAAACCTTTAAATCAACAGTATTTTAAAAATTATGCACAGTTGATATTTGTTTCTGTAGAAATTAAAGTATCCTCTTGTTAAATGGTTATGGGTTTTTTAATCGTAAATTTAAATATACATGCCAGCAGCTCAGTAAATTTTTAGTAATGTTAAGTCAAACAGTGAGAAACAGTTAAATTCAAAACATCAGCAGATACAGTGAATTACCATGAATCAAGAAACAGTAAATAACCTTATTTTTCATTGTCAAAATATGTGGACCGTTAACAAGTTTACATTGGGTCGCTTTTTTTCATGGTAATTTACAGTAATATTCAGCGTATATTTTATGCTCAAAATTCTGACAACCATTGCTGCCTGTATTCTTTCGGTAAATTATTCAGATTTTCTTCCTACAGTACAAAGTACCTGCATTCTCAGGTGGAGCTGAAGCACCATTCTATGGAACCAACCCGACCAATCAGAGACTGACTTCAGACAGGCCCCGCCCCCTCCGTGCCTCTAAAATCACCTCCCAGTGTTTTGGTCATGATTCCGTGTTCCTGCTCTGGAGCAGACACTGGGATCTTCATATGTGACCACATATCTCTGGTATCTCTATTTATAATCTGTTATTTTCGCCGATAATTAAGATGTTTTCTTAGCCGGGGAGTGATGACGTCAGAGGAGAGCTCCTCCAGTTGTTGAATGGGATCCCTCATCGCTCGATCGGGCACCGACTGTCTCCACCGCCGCTCCCAAACCCGCGCTCTCAGGATCTGTGCGCTCTTTCCTCTGATCAGCTCATGAATGGTTTGAGGTGCGATCTCTCTGTGTGAACGGCAGAAGAGCGTCACATCTCCAGCAGCCCGCGCGCGAGGGGTGAGTTTCTTCAACTTGTACGTAATGTAATGTAATGACAGCAGGACAGACGGGGGTGGTGAAACATGAAGGAGGGGGCTGATCTGGGCTGTACAGAAAATTATCATTGTTAACAATCTGAAGTAGTTCAGACTCATCTGGATGATCTATATAAATAGATATAAATAATGATATTGCGCAAATATATTACTTTTAATTCACCGAAATCAAAGTTGGAACTATACCAATGGAAGTTGCAGCCTCCATTTAGGTTATACACTCAAAAAGCCGTGTATAGAATTTATGTATTTTAATTATATAAGAAATTCCCCTCTAATTTATTGCATCAAATGACATGAGATGACATTTTATTAATTTCAAAGGGAAATTAGGGTGGATGGAAAGAGTTACAATGTCCTCACCAAGAAAAGGAAGCTATGGGAAAAGGACTGCTTTGCTTATTTTATTTCTTTAAGGTAGTCGTTAATTTAGAATCTTAAGCATTCTTTATTTACTGTTGAGTGACGAATCGTTTGGTCAAGCATGTATAACGAGAAGTACGCAATTATTTCATGATGATAGTTTGTATTTCATGGAAAATAATCAATTTTAATAAAGAATAGCTCAACCTTTGTGTAAAGCATATTTATAGAAAACTATTGGACTATTTGACCCTTATTAGACTTAAGTTAACCAATTGTTTAGGGAAAAAGAACCCCTTATTTTCACTTTTAAGAGAAGTGGCTCTCTGTTTGAAGCCTTCATGAGACAAACTGTGACCTGGCAGCTGTCGCTCTGAGTTTGTATGGGCTACCTGCTGGACTTGTTCCTTCCCTGTGTGAGAGAGAATGTTGCTGTTGAACAGTCTGTAGCTTTTGCTTCTGAATATTCACAAGAAAGCATTAAATCTTAGTTTAGATAGCACTTGTAAAACACGAATGACAACGTACATTCAGAAATTAGCAGTTAAAACAATAATACACAGTGTCTCCCACCACAGGTGCAAAAAAATAGTAGTTGTTTTTTTATGTTCAATATAAATAACAGTTCTTAATATTCTTCTGTATATGGGAGATGAAGTTGGTGAACTCAAGAAAACATTGAACAGTTTTTGGGTCCACAGATATCCTCGTCTGACACATATCCCATTCTCGGAATGAGCTTCAGTTTGTCTCGTGAACATGGAAACCAAAAAAATTAAAACAGCATAAATTGACAAAAGATGCAACTTTACTATGTTTTTATTGAGTGCAGAAGGTTTTGAATAGGATTCGGCATTTGCTCCAGAAAAGAAACCAAACACTGGAATAAACCCAACTTGTAACCATGGAAACAGATTCACGGGGCGCTTTTGCCTGAGGATTCAACTCGGCTCGACCGAAGGATTCAACTCGGCCCGACTACCACGCACGCAGGGAAGGATGCTGAGTCGAATGCAGCAGCTGCGACTGAGCCGAGTTGAATCGTCCGGGTTCACAGAGTCTCAAAGGGAGGGATCCTCCATTTGTCGAAACAAAAAAAACCCAGTAACAACTCATTCATTCATTATCTGTTACTGCTTATCCTGTTCAGGGTCGCGGGGGCTGGAGGCTAAAGCTGACAGATAAAACCAACTGACATTTAAACGTGATATCCCTCACCGTTTGTTCCAACATGGCGGAATCCATATGGAAATCAGGACCCTCTCTGTGGAGATAAAAGGGTCTTTTTCTAAAGAAAGATTAAAAAAAAGTTTTTTCTTTCAGGTAAGAACAGACAGACAGGAGGAGTTTCCTTATGATTCCCCCCTGTAAAGAGTCGTCCCTCCAACTTACTGAGATTCAAAAGCTCAAATGTTGACTTGAATGTGATGTAAACTAAGAACACTAGTCTTCATCTGCTCTATAACTGTTGGCGGTTGGACGTACAGGTCCGGTCCTTCCATGTTGTTTGTGTGCTAACATCGTGAGCCAGTATATACTTGACACATATGTCCTGAGTCAGACGGCTGATCGGAGATCTGCTAGCTAAGTCCGCTGTCATCCAGCTAGAAAAATAAACCTGGTTTAGCGTCTAGACACTCTCAGACATTTAAAGATCAGTTTTGTGAGACGGCACTATGACACATGGTCGGATCAAAGCGGTTGCTTTGAACCTGATGAATCGCTGTCACGCTGTTTCCGTCTGCCTGAGACCTTAATATTCTGGATTTTTTTAAAAAACATCTTGAGGGATTTTCGTAAAAAATTGATAGGATGGTTGGATATTTAAAAAGGAAGAATCCAGACATTCGGTGTCACTTTATTTTAAATCTTTAATGTCATCAACAACAACAAGAACAACAAAAAATGGAGGTAAAAAATGTCTTTGCAAATGTATTTCTTCGGAGCATTTATTTATTTAATGTCCTAAACAAAGTAAATTTAGCATGAAATGATACATTGTTTGGTTAATCATTTTTATTAGAGCAAAAACAAACAACTAACTTATAAAAGGATTTCATGATGAAATTTTCCAAAAAGTCAATTCTAATTAGATCAGCTCAATCTTTTGGTAAAGCATGTTTTTAGAAAACTATCGGACACTTATCCGACTTTTATGGTTGTACGGTTGGTCACATAATTCTGTACCCTGATGGATTTGAATGGAACTTTCTGGAAGGGTCGGGCATTTGAGAGGAAAACCTGTTAAAACTTGGATTGGCCCCTGGTGAAAGGGCGGAGTCAGGAATTTAGTTTCACATTCCTCACCTTTGTTTAAATAAGGCTTATTTTTGTCTATGACATATAAAGAACCCTGAAAAAATTTAGATGAAGCTTTCTGGAAGGGGTTGGGCATTAGACACGTAAGAACCCATTTGATTTTGGAGTAAGGACTTTGGTTTCACTTTAGTCACCGTTGCATGTTTGTTTTTGCTGTTTTCATTTCCGTATATCATGTCTGAACCACTGCGTGGATGTCAGATGCAAGAAAATGTGGTAGAAAAGTGTCGAATATCAGGATCCAAATACTCGATCGATCCCTTAGAATGTAAGAAGGGACCCGAATAAGAAATAAGAATGTGAGAATATATTGAATAAGAATATACGGCTACAATTATTATTGGCATGACAAGTTTAGTGCAAACAGATATGTGTTTTCTAAGGAAGTGTTTTGAAATGTAAGATTGGATCTGGATAAAAGGGGCGGAGTCAGCTTTTTTTCTTTTTCAAACATTGCAAGACTTTTATTGACAGCTTTCCACCGATCAGGCAGCATCTTCGGATGTTCATGTTGATATCACGTGTGCTGGAGCCATGCTATTATTTGGACGACCAGCAGATAATCAGAAATAGTAGAGAATAAACGATCTGTCAGTGGTGATCCTTCGACAAAAATAATTATTCGATAAATGACGCGGGGGTACCAGCGGAATCCATGGATGGAAACAGATGATCCACTGTGAAGACCCCTGAAGGGAAAAGCCGAAAGAAGAAGACATAGTGAAAAGATGTTCTGCCAGGCCAGCCTCTAGATGTCTTTTGGTGAACTCAGCTATATAACGGCTGTATAACAACATTGTGGCGAGGGGGGCTCAGTTGGTAGGGTGGTCATCCAATTATCTGAAGGTCGGTGGCTCGATCCCAGGCCCCTCTGATCTACATGTCAAAGTATCCTTTAGGAAGATACTGAACCCCACGTTGCTCCTGTTAGCTGTGTGAGTGACGGCGTGAACGGTTGCCGCTACCGATGAGCTGGCGGCGTCTTGCGTGGCAACCTCTTTGAACGTTTGTATGAATGGGTGAATGCTGAGTCATGTTGTATAGCGATTTGAGTAGATGAGCAGACCACAAAAGTAAAGTCCGTTCACCATTAATCTGTACAATGTCCGCAAGACATACAAAAAATTGGTTTGGTCTCATCTGAGGATATCTAGAAATGTTCCAGATGTGAAAATCAAACCGCTTCTTATGCCCCTACAATAGGGGTCACACTTATATGGCTGTCCACATCTCGTCCAAATCCGCTGGTCAGAAATCATGTTTGTTTCTACAATTTAGCTACTATTTTTAGAAACATTTGGACTTTGGTGATTACCAGTAGCGAGGGCGCCTCTACCCTTAATGACTAATTAAGGACTAATAGTTGCTCAATGAGACATAATCTCCTCCACTTGATTAGCATGGAGCGGTTTGGAAGGGGCGGGTTGGAGTTTGGGCCATGTGCCATGGAAGAAATCATCAAAAAAAAAACACCTTTCAAGAAATATAGTCTTTCTTGAATAACTGTCAAACCAACCATGACAGCAGTGTGATTCCAGATTATAGCAGCAGGTTTCCAGGCGTAAGAAGTCTGTTATGAGAGTAAAACTAGACTACAGCTTTCAGGAGCAATGACATAATGGGAATCCGAGTGTCCTTGGCGGAGTTTTGCTCTCTCTGGCTTCCGTCGCCGCAATCTATTCAGATTTCTGAAATGTTTCGATGTGTAAAGAAATGTCAGACATTTTGAATTAAAAAATGATCGCTGCTATTTGAGAATCAGGTGTGCAGGAGACTACTCCCCTCAGATTTCTCCCATGTTTGCATTTAGTTGTATTTTCCTGAAGGAATAAGGATGTTTGGCAGCAGCCAGGCCAAAAACATACTATATCCCATCCTGGATTTAATATCATTAGATTCTGGGTCAGTGACGTGTTAATGGATACTGGGAATGCATGATGCCATCGTTTTTCACATTCTTCTCATGATTCCATGCTAAATGCTCTCACATACAGTTGAGCCAAGACAGTATTTGCCAGTTTCACCAGGCTGTGCCTCAGTGGGCAGAGCAGCCAACCAGTGAGTGAGGAGTGTTTCTCAAAGTTGTACCAGATAGTCTATTGTGCTCTCTGACTGCCAGGCTCCACAGAGGAGACCTAATGCTCCTTGGAATCCCATGAATGCCCTTCAGTGAAAGCCGTAGATGTTTATGTCGTCCAATGAGATTGGTGGAAAGTGGCTCTTGAGGCAGAAATTCCTGCTAATTGGCAACGTGGCTGTGGACTGGCCTCTTTGTTCCCCCTAATACTGGAGCGGTCTGTCAGTCGGGGTGATACACTGGGACTGGCATCAATGAGCTGCTTGTTTCGGCAGCTATCCGGCACTGGAGGATCGGTGGCTTTAAGACGAGTCGCTTCCACTTTCAGAATCGCTTTTGTGCACCAACACATAGGAAAAAGACTTTTCGGGGGTGGTCTGTAGAGAAACAGTTTCTCAGGAATCCTTGCCAAGCATTTAACTTGTGATGTGTAAATTTACCTCCACTGAGGAGGGGATTTATTTGTAGACTGTCTGCAGGACATTTTTGAGATATTTTTTCAAGAGACGGCATTTGGGCCAAAAAGCCATCCATTAGATTTTGACAATTTATTGGGATCATCATCTGGGTACAGAATCTTTCTGTAGGATTTCATACCATCGCTTGAGCAGTTGAACAAAAATTCGGATTTTTTTTTCTTCATATTACATGGATGTACAAGAATCCCAAGTCCAAAAACAAATTACACTATGACATCATAAACTCTAGGACTATAAACTATATATATAAGACTATAAACATATGTGTATACGTATGTGTATGTGTATATGTGTATGTATATATATATGTGCAGATATAATATCCCCTCCATATATAATATGGGGGGGTATGTATATGTCCAAACAGGAAGAGAACAGTTGTTTTAAAGGCGTGCTTATCCACACGCGACTGAGTAATTGGTGGCATTATGGAAGTGCAGTAAGGACTTACAGAAGAAAGTTGACTTCAAACAAAGGATGTGTCAAACATTTTTAGCATTTTTGTTACCAAAAACCTCCGTGTGTGTGTGTGTGTCCGTATTTATTTGTCTGCCTGCCAGATCCATTAATCAATTCATTCATTATCCGTAACCGCCTACCCTGTTCAGGGTCGCAGCGGCTGGCGCCTAGCCCCACTGACATTTGGCAAGAAGCAGGGCCCTGAACGAGTCGCCAGTTCATCACAGGGCTGACAGACAGAAAAAGACAACCATTCACACTCCCATCCACTCCTACAGGCAATTTAGAGTCGCCATTTCACTTAAATCAAAATGTCGATTCTCTTACATTAAATGTCGTTGGAGGCAGTACGTCACAGACTTGGTGGCGCAAGGGTTTACTCTTATGCCTCATAGCCAGAGTCTTTTTATTTGTCCTTTTTTCAATGATCCCCTAGTAAGCACTATCCAAGGCACTTTAAACAAATCTTCAAAATAAAGGAATGAAGTGCTTTGATGAAGGTTTTGGTGTCAGACATCACAGGGCCCAGCCGGAGTCGGGCATAGATATAAAGGTGAGTGGGTGTGAGCTCACGACTTGTCTGGAGACTTTTCAGATCCTCTTATTTTATTTCTGAAAAGTGATTAGCAGCTCTGATAATGCTGATGTTCGAACAACCAATCACATCAATCAAATGTTTCCTGCTGACATCGGCAGGAGATGGAGGAGGATCGGCTCCCTAACGTAGCTGTTAGCAGCTCGTTGCCATGAGATATACTGCATGATGCATTCAATGTCTATTAAGTGACCACCAGTTAAGGGCAAAGCAGAATTGCAACATCATCGTCATCAAGGTGTGTTCAAATGTAATCTTGTAAAATGCAGTTTGTGGCGAGAAACTTGAATAAAACTTTTTTGAAGGAGACATTTGTCGATATTTTTATAGCAATGTCAAATGGATATTAGAGAGGGGATTGTATAAAATGTTTATGCTAAAAGAAATGACCCTACTTGGTGTACCCCTTCACATTGAAATGTTACTATTGCCCCTGTTGGTGCCCCCCCTTACACTGAAGTCCTGGTTTCAGGTGCACACAATGACATAATGGGGGGAGCTGCTTTGGTATGGTTTGTCTCCGTTGTCTAGTTTAGACTGGATAACGGAGACGGAACGGATAACGGAGCAGCCTCGCTGACTCCAGTGTAGCTGGAGGTTTACTGTGAGTGCATGATTTGACGGAGCGAGTGTCCCACTTTCCTTTAGGTCAGATGAGGATTAATTGGCAGTGAGCACATATAGTAATTGTTCCTGATATTATAAAAGAGGAACTGGCTTACCGGCCACAGGAAGAGAACACAGCATTTATTCCCTTTTGGCTTTGGAGCACTTAAACGCACCACCTGTCCAGCGGCTGCATCAGCCCGTCCTCAGTCTGCAGGAGAACGAGATTGTTTTTGCACAAATTTCATGGGTTGAGATTTACGATGGCTTCCCGCTGATAAAGTCCTCCGAATATTTCATGTGTTCTGATTCTAAACTTCTGTTGCTCTGGCCCAGATATGGTGCCAATTAGTGCCCAGCTACTTTGAGGTGCATGTGGCTGAGCATGCCGATGCCGGGGCCACCTGTTCTCGCGCTCTTCCTCTCCCGTCTCTAACTCCTCCTTCCAGTTAGACTTTATCCGTCTCCATTTAAGTTTTACATGTCAGTGGTCTGGTTTGAGTCTAGTCGTTGTCTTTGACAACGCCATTGACCCAAAAAGTGTTCGCTTCACTTCCCTGCTAATTATATCCCCGAGAAGTCTGGGATGTCATGGAATCGTCATCGTCGCTGCCACAGATCCTCCGATTTAACAAAAGACTATTTCATGGATCATTTTCAAATTTTAAACCTTCATAGATCCTAGGAAGAGGAAGAACTGGATTCATTTGAGGAAAAGTGGGTTGTAATTTCTGAGACTAAGCGGAGCTTTATCTCCGAAAGGTTTCGGTGGTCCTAATTTAGACCAAATTTGGTGCAAATGAATCGACTCGAAGAAATCAATCTTGTAAATATTATATATTTCCCTAATAGTTTCATATGTTTTTCACTAGGGGGGGGAACCCTTATGAAAAACATTGTGTTTTTTGGCATAGAGGATGTCAAAAAATAATCAAGACAGCATGTTTCTGTCTTGTTAGCATGTTGCTTACAATCAAGCTTTTTTTCTGCCTCGGAGCTTTCAAACAAAACTTTATTGACAATTGTAAATAGAAACAACAGGCTGCAGGAGCTGGAAAAGTCATGTGATATACGCATATACGAATGTGAAAAATCTTCCGCCAACCTTTGATTTGCACAGTGTGAGTTGAAATCAAACGGCCACGACAAAAAAGTTGTACAGTGTAAGCCCAGCTTTACACAACGCAGGGGAATGGGGGCTTCTCAGAGATGTACCCTTGCTGCCGCTGATGAAAGCGTAGGCCCATTTTTTACAGCTCCTGCTGTGCTGTATCACTTCAATCAGTGACCGCAGAGGGACGTTTATGTGCCGAGCAAACAAAGCTACAATGTTAGCCGTTACTCTCCGTCGGAGTGGTTGAATGATGAGGATGTAGAAGTGTGGAGCTGCCTCCACGCTCCCTGTCAGAGGGGCGTGGACTCGCTGGCCATTTGAATGAAGTATCTGACAGTGGTTTGATAGAGAGAAACAGAGGAGGGCTTGTGTCCCCCCCAGGATCCCAGGCTACTTCCTATCCCTCTGCTCTGGGAACAGGCCAGGGTGACACAGGCCACGCATCTCCACTCAATCCTCCCACTGTTGCCTCTGTGGAAAAACATCTCACACGCTCATTCCCATCGTTGGGCGCGCATTTCTTGCGACAGGAAAAGCGTCTTCGGCGTTCAGAAAGATGTCTCTATGCGTGCTTTTGTGTCGGCGCAGCTGCTCAGGATGATGAGACGCTGTCCGACCTCGCAGAGCCACGGCGCCACATGCCGACATGGAAGTTTGCATGCAAATCGTGAGCTTACACCAATGACGACGCCCGGGCCGATCTTATAATCTGATAAAGAAAAAACAGGAAGCGTTTGTGTGGCGTCTCCCAATCAAAATGTGCATTAAGAGATTCAGGTTCACGATAACCTTTCAGATAG
Organism: Lophius piscatorius; assembly: GCA_009660295.1. Taxonomy (NCBI): domain Eukaryota; kingdom Metazoa; phylum Chordata; class Actinopteri; order Lophiiformes; family Lophiidae; genus Lophius; species Lophius piscatorius. The sequence goes on along the minus strand of VRLP01001633.1, from coordinate 69,344 downwards.
AGGCCGTTCAAAATAACAAATTAATTCAGCATGATTTTTGCATTTCCCCTGTCGGAGAAGTAGAAACTGTAAAAAGAAAAAAGAAAAGAAGAATTGTTTTCTGGTAATACACAATAAAGTTTTATTGACTCTAAAATTCAAGTTGAAAATACGCAATTCTGTCATCAGAGGAAGTCATTTAAAAAAAATCATGGACAATTTCATTTTACAGTGTGTAATATTTGTCTTAAAACCCTGCAGGAGTAGAATAATTTGGCTACGGTTTTGTGCACCATTAGTAACAGATATTAATTAATGTTTACTATTTTAGGTTTTTTTTAAATAATCTTTTTACTGCTTTCGTCTAATCTTACAAAGAAATTAAAGAAATTACTTCAAATAGTTACATAAATTAAGCATTTCTGAGTCTAATGAATGAATTGGAGTTTTAAATATTTAATTTGATAAATGTTACTTTTTTCAGATAATCCAAAAAAATCTCTTTTAACAGTGTAGGGTTACCCAAATCTGTCCGTACGGGTGTGCGTCTCATAATTGGTTTCTTCAATTTGTTAATTTCCTTGATTTAGGCATAATGTAACGTTAGTTTAAATGTCAGTTTGCTCACATTCACCCATGATGGTGATTATTGCCTACAATTTTGAAGTTGTCATGAGAAATTGTAGTAAAAAACTGTCAAATAGCAGCAGTAAAATCAAAATTCAAAAACAGTAAATCACTGTAGTGGATGCGGGGAATACTCTTCGATAAAGAAATGGACAATAACTTAATTTTTTATGCTCAAAATATGTGAAAAACACAGAATTTTACAGTGAAAATACAAACTCTTGGTAAAATGAATGGAAAACAACCATAATGTCCAAAGTAAGTCATTACTGTAAAAGTAGTAGTCTCTATAAATTACATGTTGTTGGTATGTTCATTTCAATTTACAGTAAAAAAGAACAACCTTATGTATACGGTATGTATCTGTGAAATAATGACGATAACAAGGTAAAATAAAAAGTCTGATTTTAGTGTAGTTCGCTGTCATTTAGCCCTTCTTCACGGTTAACAGTTTTAAAATATTTATCAAAAAATGACAGTGAACAAATAATCAACTAATTTACTAGCTGCTAAAGCTCGAGTGTCATTAAACGTTTTCTTCTGCTTATCCTTGCTGGTCGTGATACCAGCAATTCAAGGATGGTATTCCATTCCCCCAGCAATGGTCTACAGCTCATTTATAGGTCAGATTAGATGTATAGAATAGAATAGCTTTGTTGTCATTGCACATTTTACAACGAAACTTGCTTGTGTGGTGCCGAAAAAAAACGATGCATGAACTCAACACAGGCTCATGAGAACATAAATCTATACAAATTCATAATAAATAATAATACATAATAAAAACGGCACAAACACATCAGCTTAAAAAGAGAGAAGTGCATCATATGAAGAATAAGGCAATAAAATATTGCACATTATTGTATGCTGTGAAATGATTCTGTCCAGTTGGATTATTATATGAATAATATAATCCCTCCAGTGAATCCTGGTTCTATCCCAGTTGGACGTTCCTGGTAAACCTCCAAAGGGAGGCGTCCTGGAAATCAGATGCCTGAACCACCTCAACTGAGTCCCCTCGGTGCGAAGCAGCAGCAGCTCCACTCTGATGTCCCTCCAGTTGCCCAGGCCCCTCATTTTATCTCTAAGGCTGAGCCCAGCCCCCCCTATGAAGGACGCTCACCTCAGCCACTCATATCTGTGACCTCATTCAAACTTACACCAAACTAAATATGAAGGTTATTACAATTACAGCAGATCAAATGGATAAATGTAACTTTTCTAATGTAGCTATCATGTGTATGCATCAGGGAAATAGCCTTTTACTCCATCTGTAGTTTTCATTTGCCTCTGTGTGAACAGAAACTGCAGAAACAAGATGATAATATAACCGCTATCCTCACATAAAAGTTCAACATCTGGGAAACATCAGCTTAATCTGCTTTTTCAGCACCAAGATCCAGTGATGCAATACTAAGACCTCCTCCCCTCATACTGCTGGAGTCCTGAGCCCGACCCAGCACAACACTTAGATCAGCTGTGTTCTGTTAGAGATACGTCTCTGTAAAGATAAAAATTAAATCATTTATTGAATGCTGTCGATTTGTTGTATAAAAAATATTCATCTCTTTTCATAATTGTTTTTTTCAAATATATTATTCCACAGTGCCGTCAAATAAGATGGTTCAAGATCCATAAATGCTTTCACTTCATCGCCTTTGTAGGATTAGCATTTGTATCAAGTACACACAAACTACATTTGACAGGTTTTCATTGAACTGGGGATGGAGAAGTGGAGCAAGTGCCCAAACTGGAACTGGAACTGTTCAATTAAATCCCCTTAGACCCTTCATGTTGACGCGATAACACTAAATTGTTCATGGATTATTTTCAACTTTTAAACCATCATCGGCCTTAGTGCCAGGAAGAACTGGATTGATTTTGGGAGAGGTCGTCTGTATATATTCGACACTAGGGTGAGCTTTATATCCAAAAGCTTTCGAGCCATGATTTCTCAACCGTTGGTCTGATTTATTCCAAATTTGGGGCCTACGAATGGACCGAAGGAGATTTATCTTGTATACATCATAAATGACTCTAATAGTTTGTGTTTTACTCTCTAGGATGAGCTTTTTCTTATGAAAAACAATGTGGACACAATTCAATCAGGGGGATTTCTCGTACAACGCAGGCGATTGGGGCCTTCTCCGAGAAATACCCTTGATGTCGGAGGAGACATTATTGGCCTAGTTATCTAAAGGAAAAGGATTTTGGATGACACCTTTTTGACACCTGAAGGCCACCGTAGCCTCTTGGATAACGACAAGTTGCAATCTGGAACTTCACCGCAAGATGCCACAACATTTTACAGACTGGACTTTTAATTTTAAGCCAGTTGAGTCGTCCTATCGACCTGTCGGTGTCGTGGTTGTTTGGGTATGAGTCTGGAGGAAGCGTATGATGGGTTTCCTCTCAACTCTGACTTCTGGTATCAGTTCTGTCTGACCTGACCCGCGAACCCAGATGAGATACTGGTAGGATCGAAACCCGGTGTCTGTATCTCAGGACGCTCCAGTGACACCACCAAGTCTTTCCACTGTTTGCTTTCTTCCTTTATTTCCTCTCGGAGGTTTTATTTGAACATTAATATATGGGCCTTCTGAACAAAGAGCTGGCTTAGAATGGATGGAGGAAATCACTCATCATCCTCCAATCTGTTATGGAAACGTTACATCGGCCGATTTCAATGGAGAACCTTGATTGTCGTCTCGCATTTATCCGGCTTATCCATCTCTTAGAAGGCAATCCTGAAATCTTTACGTTTTCAGCTCTAGCTCAGGTAAAGCAGCAGTAGAACTGTTATGTATACTTTACAGAAGTTGTGCCGTTCCCCTGCTCTTAAAATGTTTATCCCACTATTTGAATATTCTCTTTAGTCAGTGAAGGCGACCTCTGTCATCGTAGGAGCACACATATATTTCAGATAACAGTTATAATAATGTTCTCGGAGAGAAAGGGAAGGGCACAGCGGGACACGCTCAGCATGCTTTAATTATTGTTGACAGTAAACACAATCTGCAGAGCTTTTTCGTGGCACAGAGTGTACAGCGACCTTGACTCGCATTCTTCTACTCTGGCTGCTCGGTGCTGCTTTCCCTCTACCCAGCAAACGGCGAGGCGAATATGTCTGGGCGGATGGCATGCGTAGCTCGGGGCGTCGCGGGCTACCCGGGCGGACGCTTGTCTGTACCTGCTCGCTGTGCATTCCTGCTTTGGGCTGTGCGATCGGGTGAGGAGTTGAAACTCGCCTGATCCTAGGCCCTGCATTCCTCAACCATGACTCGGCTCAGTGACAACGCTGCATCCAAAACCTCGGATTACCACAATGCACAGATACAAAAACGCACACCTGCCTCACTTTCTCACATTCAGATGTGTTTATGTGCTTTCTCTATCTACACGGTTTGATTTGATCGTCAGAGCTTCTCTTCTTCTGTATATCACACAGCGTACGCAGATTTCCCTCCGGCTCGGCCTTACGTTTTTGGGCTGCAGGGATTTCTCTCGCTGCCTCGCTGAGCAGATGAGAAGTTAAATGGTGCAAGCCCTGAGTTACTGACGCATTCTTGGGAGTCTCTGCAGACTCTGACAAATGCTGCCTCTTTGAAATCTGATGAAAGGGCGTGAATTTAAGGGTTGAGCGCGAGTCGAGCTGCTCTTACGAACGGCATGATATCGCTGAGGACCTGATGAGCATTTTGATGCTGTGTCCGAAAAAAGAGTTTGTGGATGCTTTTTTGATGTTGAACCTCACAAACTAAGAAATGTAGGTACAGGAATGGAGCTATGATGGTACGAATGCTTCGTCACTCCAGCGGTTTGCCAGCAAGGTCCAAAACTGTCTCTCCCATTATTGCATTTTTCCATTTAGACATGCAAAAAATGTAGCTTTATAAATTAAAATCCCCGAAACATTATGGAGATTATGGAATCCTCATTGCCACAAATTTATTGTGTTAAGGTGATAACTGAAAAACTGTTTCATGGATCTTTTTCAAATGTTATACCCCCTTAGACCTTTTTCTGAGGAAATGGATTCAGATGGAATCAACTGGATTGATTTTGTGAATGGATGGTTATATATTTCTGACACCAGGGGAGCTCCATCTCCAAAAGCGTCGGGACAAAATTTCTTAGCGGTTGTTTCGATTTAGTCCTAATTTGGTGTACATGAATCGACTCGAGGATATGTACCTTCTGTTTATATATACAGTTTATATATATCATATTTAACTCTAATAGTTCATATTTTACTCACTAAGGTGAACTTTAAAAAAAAAATTTCTGACAAACCGTTTGTCCGTTTTAGTCCAAATTTGGTGCGTATGAATCGACTCAAGGAGATCCGTCTTGTTTAGGGCATACTTCACTCTTAATAGTTCATATTTTACTCACTAGGGGGAACTTTTGTTTAAGAAAACAAAACCTCTTTCGGATATTACTTCGCATTCAATCAGGGGGATTGCTTTTACAATGCAAGGGATTAGCAAATTTGCAAAGATATAACCCTGCTGGTGGGACGTGACAGCATAGGCCTATTTACGTAATCATTTATTGTTTATGTCTAAAACTAAATAAGAGAACCGGCCGGCTCTTAAATCTTCATATTGTTCTGCTAGAACTGATTTGACCGTCACAAGTTCCATGACATATCTGTGAAAAAATTCTGTGTTTTTCAATTATTTTAGCCTGTTTTATTATAAAAAATGTTTTTATTGAATCAATACTTTTTTCCTAAGGTTGATTTATTTACCTTTACCATCAGCAATGGTTTTGTATCTTTAAGTTTTTTAAGTTCAACAAAAATAAAATGGCCACTTCTTTTGCGGCATAGGCCCTTTCTCCTCTTCTTAAAAAGCCTCTTTTCTACCTTTTGGTAGAAAAATGGTACCCCTACTTCTCTGTGTGCACCCCTTTACGGAAAAGGCCAGTTCAGTAATATTTGGGAAGCAGAGAAAGGATGTTGATGACACATATAGCTGACACATCAGAGGAATTGAAATCCTTTATTTTCACCATTTTCCCCCTGGAAAGCTCCTGAAAGGATTTGAGAAAATGATGGGGGGAAAAGTGCAAGCGAGGGGGATAGATGGAGTGTGAGGGCGTAAGACTTGTGTGGGGGGAGTAGAGAAAGCTCTTGAGGATAATCTTTTTCTTCTTCCTCCATCTCGCGCTCTCTCTTTCGCTCTCGCTCTCCCTCTCTCTCTCTCTTACTCTCTCTCCCCGCTTCGTGTTGGAACACATGACCACAGCTCATCAGTCTCATTCTCAAATAATGACCATATTTAGATGAGAGCTTGGGGTGCAGAGAGGAGAGGATGTGAAGCTGCAGGCGGAGTGGAAGCCCAGGAGCAGCAACACAATCTGAATGCTTTATTTGCACCAATGCCATCTATTCCTGGTATTTTTCTACACCACAGAGGAACAATATGTGACTTCTCAGAGTGTCGACACAATACGGTGAACACCCGCTCTTGTCTACACATCAGTCACGCCGCTGTGCATGCCTCAGATACCTCAGATTTCATAGATTTCTGCGCAGGGGATAGCTGCTGCTGTTGGTTATGTGTCACTGACAGGGGAACAGCTGAGAGGTCAATGGACATAAAACAGGGCACATCATCAAACATGAGGATTAGGTTGGACTAAAGCTTCATTTGAGATAATGGTGAGGGGTTTTTCTCCAGGAAAAGCGAGAATGAGGGGGGGGGGTAAATGGAGATTTTGAGCATTTGAGGTGTAAATGGAGCATTCTGAAGCGTCCTGAGGGGGAGGTTATTGTTTTTTTTTTCTCATACTCACTCTTGATCTACCTTTTCATGGTCCTGATCCGACTATCACGACCATCTTAATGAGCTTTATGATAGCTGGAAAACATCCTCTTTTGCTTTTCCGCTTTTTGCCATGGGCCAAAGGTCAAAAGAACGTGAGAATCTCTTTTTGAGTCGGTCAATACTGTATATAAGCTTAATGACATCTCACAAGACTCAGCAAGGAGGAAGACTAATAGGACCTACATGAAATGGAAGAAGACAATCTGATGGTTTATTTGTCACAATTTTTGCAGTAATCAATTTTTTTTTTAACATTTCTTATTTTTTTTAATCCAGTAAGAAATCATTTGAAGGAGGTTGTGCTACGCCATTTAATGCTAAATTGGAATTTTGATAAACAAAAAGTAAATTGGCATTTATTTATTTGCTTTGATCACTGTTTATTTTGCCCAAAAGCAAATCTAGTCATCCTGGGGTCCAGTTACAAACATACAACATATATTAAACCTTCCGGTGCAAACTTATCATACCATATGAAAGCCTACATTTATCATTAAAGTTATAAAAAAACGGCCACCATCTTTGCTGCTCTTATTTGACTAATTCCTTATTTTGAAAAAAAATCCCATTGAGATTCTTCTTGCGGCTGTTCCCTTTCAGACAGCAAGGCAGATCATCCGTTCACATCAATAGTTACTGTTGGTACCCTGCTGGGTACGTGTTTGTTTTGTCTCGTCCCGTTATCCTCCGCTTATCTGGTTCCGGGTCGCGGGGGCAGCAGTTTCAGCAGGGAAGCCCAGACTTTCCTCTCTCCGGCCACATCCACCGACTCCTCCAGGAGGATTCCGAGGCGTTCCCAAGCCAGCCGAGATATGTAATCTCTCCATCGTGTCCTGGGTCTGTCCCGGGGTCTCCTCCCAGATGGACATTCCCGAAACACCTCCCCAGGGAGGTGTCCGGGGGGCATCCTGACTAGATGCCCGAACCACCTCAACTGACTCCTCTCAATGCGGAGGAGCAGCGGCTCTACTTTGAGCCTCTCCCGAATCTCTAAGGCTCAGCCCAGCCACCCTGCGGAAAAAACTCATTTCAGCCGCTTGTATCCGCGATCTCCTTCTTTCGGTCATGACTCAAAGTTCATGACCATAGGTGAGGGTCGGAATGTAGATGGACCGGTAAATCGAGAGCTTTGCCTTTCGTTATTTGGTATTTTGTTTAACGAATATTGAAAAACGAGTGGTAAATTCAGATACAAGAATCAAAAATGAGAAACCAGACATCTTTCCTTTTCAAGACCAAATAGGTTTGAACGGAATTTGAATAATGGTTCCATTTAAATTTTCTAATTTCATTATGAAAAAATAGAAGACAGAAATGAAGAAATGGTTAGTTTTTTAGTTTTCCGAGACCGGATGTGGTCGTTTATGAGGGAATGACAGCGGCGCATTGAACGCTGTCAATCATCACTTTACTCCTCAACAGCAGTGACTTATTTTCCTAGTAATATAAAGAAGTTAGGGGTGGAATGTAAGCTCTTCAGCTGGTCTTGTCTGCATTTCTTTATAAGGGTTTTACTTTTTATATGAAATACGTCAGCAAACCTGAAATCAATTTTCTAACTGTTGACGCTCATAATTCCACAACATTAAGAATAGTTAGTGGTTGTAATGTTGTTGTTGATTTTTGTATGTCCCATAATAACTGATCGAGATCGCTGTAGTTCGTCATATCGAACTGATGAGACAGCAGTGGCTTAGATGGTTCATGTTTATAATAAAGATCACAGGTGGAGTGGACTCCAGACTGCAGCTGTACATTTCCTCTGCTGCAATATGGTGGGAGGGACCATCATTGAATGGGATGCTGTGATTGGCCCAGCAATATGAATACCATGTTTTACTGTTTAGACCGCAAACAGTTGTTTTAGGCTTCATTTTGTATTCAGATGAGTCAGTGACTGGTCGTAATGTTGTGGCTGATCGGTTTGCGTATTAGCGGGTATAGTCAAGATAAATCTAAGGAAGGGCTAAGGAATTTCTTATTTCCCACAATCTGAGGACGGTGAGAACAGGAGCATCGCCCTCATTGCCCTCTTCTCATAGACACCAGGCTATGAAATGTTAGTTGCGTTGCTAGAATCTGTTTGCACTCAGGTGAGCACGCCCCGTCTAGGAAGGTTACTCTCCTCAGAATCAAGAGACTAGGTTTTGTGCAACGAGTAGGCGCTTGAAGTATGAAGGTTTCAAAGCAGGACAGTATTGACTGTTGCACGTTGATTATCTTGTTGCATCAAAAATGATTGTGGGTTCAGGCTTCAGACAACCACAGTGTGTGTAAAGTCATAAACTCAAAGCTACGCCCACGCTCTGATAGGTGTCACATGACCAGACCGGTGTGAGCTCTGGATTTCCTTCATCATTTTTGTATGACATGTTTAAATGTTTCCTGCTGTGACATGGCTTCATCTTCTCCATTTTTAATCACAGCGCTGCCTGTAGAAGTAGGAATTGCTGGGCTCCTTAGTGGGCATCAACATTAGTGATGAAGTTGCCTCAGATGAGCTGAACGAGAGGAAAAGTAGCATGAAAAGCAGGAGAAGGATCCTTTAACTTGTTTAATATTAGCATAAACACTACAACGGGGGGAAAAAGCTTGCTCGGTTCTGTCTAAAGTGTATTAATTAACCAGAACCATAAGCGTAAAAATGACAATTTATTGACGTCACAGTTTTCCGCCAAGTCATAGTCAACCATATAACCAGCGGAACAAATAAGAAAACTCCCTTTCACTGTTCCTCTTCTTCTGCAGATTGAACAAACAATATGATTTATAGATACTGGAGGGAACGGGTTGGTGCCTTCAGGCAGAGCCAACCTTACTCTGTATTCCCCTGTATTTATGCCAAGCTATGCTATGCCTCTGATGGCTCTATCTTAATATTTAGCATACAAACATAAAAGTGGCATCGATTCCTCTCGTATCAACAAAAGGAAATAATTATGACCCGGATTCCACCAAAAAAGTTCAGGAAACAAAATCATCAAACGGACTTGAACAGTTTCTTACCCTTTTTCTACAACTACTTATCCTTTATTAGGTTGTGGGGGCTGGAGTCTATGCCAGCTGACATTGAGTACACTTTGAGAAAGTCTCCCACTCACCTTCACACCTAATGGCAGTTAAGGGCCACAGATTCACCTACATTGCTTGTTTTTGGAGAGTGAAGAGAAGCAGACCCAGGGAGAAGAAAGATAAGGCGTCGGCCGTTCTGCTTAGACTCCTGATACTTCTTTCTGTGCGCCGACCGTGAAAATCACACAGTCACAGTCCAGATGCATACACAAATACAAACAAATACATTCAACATTATACCTAAATGTCAGTAATACATAATTATACAAGAGAAGACTGGAAACAACCTTTTTGGAGCATTCCAATGGTAAGCAGGTAATTGGTATCAGGAGATGGTATCAGGGTTTTGTGTGAGAGGGGAATCCTCGGTGAATCAGTCGTTCAACACCTTTTTAATATCCGGATTGAGAAAGTAGCGCAACGGCTGTTTAGCAATGGAATGTAGAAATAGAAAGTTGTAGCAACTCTAAAACAGTTGCAGGTTACACTACAATTACGAGAAATACTGTTATTTAAAGTAATAGGCTAGCCTCAAAACCTAAGAATACACCAGGGGAGAAGATAATTTCACATTTACCACCTCAGTGGGAAATCTACATCTCATCCTGAAGCACCGCCATTGCAGTAAGAGACAGGTTGCCATCAATGAGGGACGTTTGAAATAGTAGGTTCACATATTTCAAACTATAACTAAAGAGTCATTGTTAGTAGACGGACTCCGTTAAACATAGCTCTGTTATAAAAACAAGGAACAATCATTTAAAACAAGGTTGTAGATCAGGTTCTGTAAAGAGTCCAGATAGTTAGAACTGTGTTGATCTTGCAAATGCGCGCCAGATGTCGGATAAATTTAACAGCATTTGTAGATTTATTGAGAATTTTTTTCATCGAGGTATTACAGCAGTTGTAATCTATAGGCTGGCCGTTTAAATTCACCTATGTATAAATGGACTGTACATATATAGCGCTTTTCTAGTCTGCTCGACCCAAAGTGCTTTACAACACAAGCCTTTCACCCACTCACACAGACATTCATTCAGTGAGGAGAGAGAATGCCCTGCAAGGCGCCACCTGCTTATCAGGAGCGATAACCATTCACGGTATCATTCACGCACCGATGTAACAACCATCAGGAGCAACTTGGGGTTCCGCATCTTGCTCGAAGACAATTCGACATGAGGACCGAATGTATGAGTTGAATCTCTCTCTATTGTCTACAACTTAAATAATCCTTATAAAGAGAACACCATCATTGTGATTGGGACGCCTTCCTTATAAAAAGAATACCTTCATTATTAGCGGGACACCTTTTTTCATGATGGAGACACCTTTCTTATGAGGAAGAAGGCGGTGTTTGGCTGCTTTCACATTCAATCTTTCTTCCTTCCTGACACCTTCCTTTTAAGGAAGCTGGTTACACATAAACATTTGCTGAAAGGGTTTGCACTAGTGAGCTGACCTCCCAAAACGAGATTACTTTCATTATGATCGGGACATCTCACTTCTTAAGAGGACACCGTCATTATTAGTGGAATATCTTCCTCATAAAGAAGACACCGTCATTATGTGGAGACGCCCTTCATTTGTAGTATTACACATTTCAGATGAGAAGGACACCTTCCTCAGGAGGAGGAAGTGAGTGTGTTTGACTGTTGTCAACGTTCATCTTTCTTCTTGACATCTTCTTTTTAAGGAACGTGGTTAATCATAAAGGATTGAGCACCATCATTATGAGTGGAATACCTCCCTAATAAAGAGGACACAGTCATTATGAACGGGACACCATCCTTATTAAGAAAACATTATTATAAGGAGATGCCCTTCATTTATAGAAATACACCTTTCTCATGAGGGGGACTCTCTCCTTATGAGGGAAAAAGGTAGTGTTTGGCTGCTATCACCTTCCATCTTTCTTACTGACATCTTCCTTTTATGGTAGGTATCTAGACTTGGGCGAGAGGGCTTGCATTAGTGAACTGTACTTCACAAATTAGGTTGTTTCTTTTTTTGGAGGATTGCAGCCTGTGTTTATCCAGTTTTGCTCGACATCTCATCCCCAACATCGACATCCCCAAAATTCTCCTTTATCAGACATATTTTTGTTAGATATGGCTCGTCGCTGCTTCCTCTTCCGATAATCCAAGGCATGACGTCATCTAAAATGGCCCAATTATTTTCTTACTGAGCCTAGATCCCAAAATAATTTTGATGTTTGTCATATTCAGATTAGGAGCAAGGGATAACAGAAAATCCATGAACCATCAGTTGGTGCCAGCAGTGTTTGTTGTTGGGAAGTGGACAGAAAAAATTCCTCTGTAAGCATGGGGTTTAAGATAGATCGGCCAGCTGCTCAGATTTATGAGGAGGGAGATGTCATATAGGTTTGATGACGCGTTAGCATTCACCTCACCTTCCGTTTGTATTTGGTTAACGGAAGGTGAGGTGAACACTGCTATAGGTCGCTTTTTAGTCAAAAGAAAAAAATGATCAGGGGTGAGAAAAGCACACACACACAATCACAGAGTGAAAGGGATAAGGGCTCGCAGTCTCTGATCCTATTATTGAAGCTAAAGCCCTGCAGGCTCCTGAGAGGCTGTGAAAATGGGTAAACATGATGGTTTTATGGGAATGTTCCTGTGGTACAACCAAGAACATCACAATGGAAAGAATTTCCCTCAGGAGATATCACCTACTCTCGCAATCTTTGTCCCTTTCTACTCCATCTAGCCCCTCCCCCCTGCTCCTCTCCCAAATGCTTTCAGGAAGTGACAGACATCCCACATAATTTAGAGAGACGGAGCCTTTTTCTTCATCAGATAGGCATGCAGAGTGTTTTGAGCCAGAAAGTCTGTGTGCAACTAGCCTACATCTGTGCAGTTTGTTGGTTTGTGGAATGCTTGGAATCGCCTCCATGGCAACGTCCGGGCTGTATGTGTGTAGCGGTAAATATTGACTTCACCTCCTCCCCATCCCTGTGTCTGTCCACAACGGTAGAGCACGGTTGGGGGGGGGTCGACAGGACTTAGCAAAGTCCTGCCATCGAGGGCGTGTGTTTACCTTCAGATCTCCAAACACGGGGGAGCTTCCTGGCTCCGAGGGCTTCACTACTTGATCCCATGCGTGCTCAGGGTGCACACTTTATGGCACGCTCTCTTCTGTGTTCCTTCATTCTTTGTAATCATCAACCTCACGGTTAAGCAAATGGGAAGTGCCATAGACTCAAGCGAGCCTCCAAAACCCGAGCAAGGCTAGCAGTGATGTGCAAACACATCCAAACAGCCATTTCCTCCTTTTTTTTATGTTTGCTTAAAGAGAAGAAAAACAAGCCGGCATTCGACTATAAGCCGTATTTGTACAGAATAAGGAAGCAGCACACCTGCTGTGGTGCATAACGTGCATCAAATAGAGATATAAAAAAATGCCCTGGGTGCTCTCTTATTTTTGCTGTTCTCCCACAGCGGTTGGATTTGTTGAGACAGGATAAGAGGAGTGTCAGAGCTGCAGCAGCGGTACTGGTAGTGGTTTGACCGGTCTGTCCTGTTCCGTTATTGCTACACCCGTGTTGTTCGCCGGCCCCAGATGGAATGTTGTTACAGCATTTGGCGAATAAGATTAAGGAATAGATGTTAATAATCTGGACAGAACAAGCATGGCTGGATTATTCTATGATTGGGAGGGAGTGACTCAGGAGCCAAAGCCTCACTGTGTGCCCCCCCCTCAGTAATTACATCAAGAGCAGTGAAATGAAAAAACACATCCACCAGGCTGACGTAGGATCACATGCACTCACTCACACAGGCACACATACTTCCTGACCACTGAACTAGATCAGCTCTCTTTACAATTCAATGAGACAAGACGACTGGGATTCATGTGCAGGAACGTTTACTCTTCTATGGTGGAAAACCCCTTTGGGATAAGTTTCTTTGCACTATTCTGATTTTAAGTACAGCCAGTCCATTCAGCACTCGGGTGAACGTGAACATATATACACCCGCCTCTTAAAACATTCTATATCAGCCTATGCAAATGCAGTAAAAACAAGATGGTATCTCCCTGTAGTCTGGCACCTGCTGTTCACTCAGCTCGCTTTAAGACGACGTACAGACGAGACTAAAGGCTTATGTGTTTCTATTCATTCGCTCTATCTACATACGTAAATAGAAAAGAGGACCATCAGCGCCCTCATACTTATATGCCTCTTTTATGTTCGACTCATATCAATATCAACTTCCCATCCAGCTATATAATTCATATGATGGGATGCACATGGTACTAACCCTGTTCCCTATGGAACAAGTATCTACAATAGACTTATGGCTAATAGCCTCTGTAGTAGCTTAAATTGTAATACCTCAATTTAGAATTATGTCAGAAAATGTGTGCGAATTAAATGAAATAAAATTGTACTGTAAGTGATAAAAAAAAAAATCACACCCTTTTTATGAAAGGGAATAACATTTATTCAGTGTTTAGATGTCAGTGTAATAGAGGTCAACCAATTATCGTTCAGGTCAGCACGGATGTCTACCGCAACGGAAGAGGGAATTTGATTTGATTCTAATTAACAGCATTTTGACATTGACAAAAATGTCTTAGGAGAGGCCCATCTTGTCGATCACAGTCAAAAAAGTATAGCATATAGCTGTCAACTAGTTAGCAGCAGCTAACTAGCTCTATATTGCTAGCTATGCCTTATTAAGTCTGATAAAGTTTCATCACTTTGCACGAAAATTAAATGTTACAGACCTTTTAAATAATGCGATCCATGCACATGTCGCCGGTCCGGCCTTACTTGCCGTACTGCTCTAATCTCTGCAATGGAATATCAGGAAGACTGGATTATCAGTACAGCAAACTTCAACATGCAAACCTCTCAGCAGAAGAGCCCATAGACATCTGAATAGAAAAATACTCAATAAAGATAGGCTTATGCCGTGTTGTGGAAGATTTTGCAGGACAAGATTGAATACAGGAAACACTAATAGGCTTTAACGAAGATATATGCTCGTACCGGACAGCAAGGGTATATCCCCGAAAAGTCCCCAATCCCCTGCATTTGACAAACAATTCCGTGATAGAAGTGCTCAAATTAAATGTGAAATTATCTCCAAATTTTTTTTAGTATAAAAGGTCCCGCCTAGTGAGGGAAATGTGAACTATTACAGTCAAACAAAATATATTTTTAGATATATAAAAATGAAAGATATTCTCGTGTTGATTCAAATGCACCAGATTTGGACTAAATTGAACCGACAGTTGAGAAAATATGGCCCAATAACTTTTGGATATAAAGTACCCTCTGGTGGAGGAGATATACAACGCCCGTCAAAATATATTCAGTTCTTCCTTGCACTAGGGTCTATATGGGTATAATATTTGAAATTATCCATGAAATAGTTTTTCACTTATCGCATTAACGAGGAGGATCTGCGGCAGAGATGTGGAAGATTCCATTCCAACAGAAATATAAATCTGGTGAAATTTAAACCTTAAAACCATAAAAGCATTGTAAAACCTCCACTAAGCGTACGTAACCTCAGATCTAAATAACTCATGTTTGACAAAAAATACTCAGATGGACTCTTATAATCTGACGGTCAAAAACAAATTTTTCCTTGGAAACTCATGGCTGCACATTCCCCCATAGGATTGTCATCTTACTCCTCTTACTGAAAATGCAGAGAGGTTAAGACTGGTTGGAAACAAATTTATCCCAACCTGTTCCAGAAAATGGTCTGGAACACTTCCCCAACACTCAACAGAAATACTTCAAGGAAATTGCTGGAATCATCAAAAGTCTGAAGTGTAAGATTTTTTTGCGGACTGTGTCATATAGCATACAACCAAAACCAGTCGGTCACAGGCAGCAACTGGTTTTTACCTTGCTGGGCTCCTTTGACTTAAGGGAGGGAATTATAGCAAGGATTCCCGCAAAAAATCCTTATGAGAGTCCTGAGATCAGTCAGAATAGTTTAGCAGCAATCTATGCACACAATTTTGAAAACCATTGTCTTCATCAAAGTTGATGGAATGTGTCACACAGTCTTCTTCTTCTTTGTCTTTTGGCTGTTTCCTCCTGTGGTTGACAAATCAATCATCTGTTTCCATTCTTAGTTTCCGGTGGTACCCTGCTGGCTAATAGTACCGATGACGATTATCTGCAAAATCGGGCCCCAATCAAACCAGTTCGGACCTCAGTTTGTTCCGCACAATTGCATATGTTTAAAGCCCGATGCCCTTCCCGATAGAACCTTCCCCATTTATCAGGGCTTGGGACCAGCATCATGTTTGGCATGGGACTCCAACCTAGCTGGGTTGGAATGTGTAGTGCACAACAATAAATTAATTTGGGCACAGTGGGTAGCACACTCAACTTACAACAAGAAGGTTCTGGGTTCAAATCCACCTCTAACCACCTCTGGAGCCCTTCTGTGGGGAGTTGCATCTTAAGTTAAGAAGATAGTAAATTCACCCCACAGGGGGAAATCTCAGGAACAGTGATGCGTTGTCGGCAGGATTCACTTCTGTTTGGTCAGACCCCATGGGATTTCTTTCTATTAATCTATTTACATTGGCTTTACCATTTTGACGCAACAACTGATCGCTGTTCTTCTTTTCTTTGCTGGGGTTCTTCTCCAGGTTGGCCGGCTTCTTCCCACAGTCTAAAAACATAAAATGTAGGATGAATGAATACATGATTGTTGTCTGTCCCTCCTTGTCTTTGCTGGGGACCTGTACAGGATGTATCCAGCCTCAATGTCAGCTGAGATACGCTCCAGCGCCCCCACGACCCTGAAAAGGATAAGAGGTTACAGAAAATTAATGGATGGGACCAAGTTCATGCCGGGAAACTGATTTTTTTCAGGATGGCTTTTGTCAGCAAAATTCCTGCTTAATCAGCTTAATTTCTGCATACTCTGCAGAATTTCCCTCTCTCAACTACTCCACCCACTGGCAGGACTCTGCATTTTCTTATAGTCTTAGGGGCCCCCATTTAGGGGCATCCAGAATAGGCCCTCCCTTGCACATGCTCAGTAGGCGTCTCCTTCGTTGATAACAGATTCTCTGGGACTTTCCTAAAGGAGGCAAGAAAAACGAACTACCTGTTCCCCTTCAATTTAAACATTGAAGACTGAAGAATGATTGTTCACTGGAGAACATGATTACACAACATTTTACTACTGAGGATCCAATTTTTGCCACAATAGACTAATCACGTTGCTTAGCTTACGGAGATCCATCAATGTCGATGATCAGGGAGACACTAAGCAGAACACAAGTTATTCCCACAATATGTCATTCACTGATAATGTCGTATCGTCACACAAAAAAACTTTAACCAATCGCCTGAGGCATTAAAGTCATTGAGTGAAGGTAGATTGTCGGAGCACGCCCCAACCTGTGCATTAGACCGAAGGCCAAAACAAGAGGGCTTTACTTTAGCTGTCATCGCAACAGACAAGTCCAAACACGCCTCCTCACACAGCAGAACTTCAACGTCTCCCTCAGAATTACTCTGCTTCAACTCCGCAGTGGAACATCTCTCATTATGCTGCGTACAGAGCACCGTTTTGATGTCGACGACTATTTGATCCCTCAAAACAGATGAAAGGATTTTTGTATAAAAAAAGAAAAAGAAAGAAAGGGAGCACTTTTGACTTCATCACAAAGCCTGTGTTGTTTGGAGAGAAAGGACCCGTGTCATGACTCTGTTACAAAAGCCTCTTAACAACATCCTTTCTATCATTTCACTGACGGGATATACCATTCAGAGATTATTTTCCTTTACATGTGGAAGGAGAAAGCAAGAAAAACAGGGGATTGAGCCTCCTGCAAACCCTGGCAATACTATCGAAAGATTATTTCATTTTATTATTCATTCATTTACAAAAAGCCCAGGGGTCTTGAAGGAATTGGAATTCATTCTCAGATCTTATTCATAATTAAGCAAATCCCCCTCCCACTCAAGCCGCAATCCCCCCTTGCCAGAGGGATTTTCATGCTTCTCAGACAGTAGGTACTGGTTACAGTACATCAGCCCTACGAGGCCAGGATCAGGCAAAGTATGACAGTGTGTGGTTACACAATATCCATATTTTAGACTGGCTGGTAGAGCTAAAACACACACACACACACACACACACACACACACACTGACACACACAGAGGGACGGGTATTGCAGCTTTTTCTTGACATGTTCTAACGAGTGATTTTTCCCTGTTGCCATAAGGCTGTCTTTATGTTTTAACTGCTTGTAAAACGACTCAATCGTTTAAATTCTCCTTTTTTACGTCATAAATTTAGAAACATAATTCACAAAAAATTCACAGGCCGCCTACATCTTCATCCTCCCACAATTCTTACTCACAGAGGACAATTTTGCATAAGATTTATTGTTGGAATGTCTTCACTCGTCTGGCAAATGATATGCCTCTATTAAAGGTTGTAAAAGATTCTTTCTGCATTCAACTGATTATTATTATTATTATTATTATTATTATTATTATTATTATTATTATTATATTCCCCAAAAGTCTGGAATATTATGGAATCATCATCATCACCAAGTCATCGCTGCAGAGCCTTCGGGTTAACGGGAGAACTAAAAAAAGATTTCATGGATCATTTTCAAACCTTATACCCACATAGATCTTAGTGTGAGGAAGAACTGGATTGATTTTGGGAGAGATCGGTTGTATCTTTCTGACACTAGGGGGAGCTGTATCGCTCAACCGTTGGTCTGTTTTAGTCCTAATTTGGTGCATATGAATCAACTTCGAGGAGAATTATCTTATATACATCAGATTTAACTATAATAGTTCATATTTTACTCACTAAGGTTGTTTTTTTTTACTGAAAACACTGTTTTAAGTAAATAATTTCCTCACTGTCGGTCCAATTGAGTCCAAATCTAGTTTGCACCGACTTAAGGAGATCATACTTTATTCTAAAAGTTAACATCCATGTGTGTGAAATGTAAATTGATACACATTGATACTTACAAATTCAGTCAGAATTACCATGATTATCCTGTCAGTAAGTAGTAGTTAAGAAGTTAATGTGTTGGAAGCAGGAACACAATTGGCATATGAGTAAGTATCTGTGCTACTACATTGAGACAACTAGATGACAGGGTGAGAGCATCTATTGAACACATAGGTTCCTGGTCCACAGTAGTAAGTACCTACCACAGTGATTGAAGGACCTAATTGACAGTGTGGGGAGATGTATCTTCTATTGTTTGATCTCACAGAAGAGCTACTGTAGCACAAGTTGCTGAAAACGTTGAAGCAGGTTCTGATAAAAAAGTATCAGAACACACGCACGCCTGGTTTTGTAGCAAAATGAGGACTTGTACCGGGTGTGACAGGTGGTTTTAATGTAATGGCAGCTGAGTGTAAGCATTCATTCAAGCATTTACACATGCATACACACATATCACACTCATTCCTGTATTAAACTCACATTACTGTTGCTGTAGTTGTACCGATAGATAATTTTTCCAGCCTTCTTCATTGTGTTACTTATGATAATTGTGGTATTATTATTGTTTGGGTGGAGACTCTCAACTCTCCTCTGTAAAGTACTGGGTCATCGCTGTGTATATTTTTAAAATGTGCAAACAAACTTAAAACCAAACCAAATAGTTTGACCGTACGTTCTTTATTCTTCTTATGTATCCACTTCTCTCCTGGCATAATGTGTGAATTCATTTGTTGTCGTGTTTTTCTCTATGTGTGAATGTGGCTCATACAAATTGCCCCTGGCGGGATCTGGCTCCCTGAAAGAAGCCACAGGCCATTTTTATGTGTCTTGTTGGTGCCGCCTGCTGTGCGTTGACAAAAGCTGCTCTTGTTTGAGTGTGAAAAAAAAGCCTGTGATTCTATTCATGCTCAGCTTCATGTTTGGGAGTTTTCAGTGAATTTGTGGATTATTACGAGCCTTCTGGTCAAAGGAGTAACTGAAAAGTGTCTTTTTCAGTTTTCTGGATGTTTTTTTTTACAGTTCGTCCTGTTGGGAAAAGCACACTCGCCGTAAATTAGCCATGGCCTGACGTCATGATGTGTTATTTAAGACTTACCTCGCTGAGGTAACATCCTTCAAGGTAAAGCGTCATCTTTCTTGAGAGACGTAGCGTCTCCGTTGGGCTCTGGCTTATTAACAATGACACCCGTCTGCTTGAGGGGGACACAGATCACACAAAGAGCAGCCTCCTCAGCACCCGTCATCTTTGTGTTTGCCCTCTCATGTCCTCCCTTGTACTGTTACATCCGCTGGGATGCGACCCCCCCCCACTTCATGCCGACGTGCCTCCGGGGGTAGATATTGACTGTCCATCCCCATTTACCCCCTCTTCACTTCCTCGCCCTCCTCCCCCTTCTCGCGGTTTTCATGCTAACATGAACCCCCATGTTATCCCCCCCTACCTCCTGATGTTCCACCGCATTCACACAGACAGCATATGTAGGTTGGGGGTAAAATTCGATAAAGAATATTATGGGAATAGTCTTCGTTCAGATACGTCCTATTCCAGGCTTAAATTTAACATCTCCAGTCCCTTTAAAATTCTTGATTATTGATCTAACTGTTTGAACGGACAGTTTGAACTGTTGAGATATTTTCTTGTATCAATTAGCAGATTTGTGCAGCTTTGCTGTGTTCTCTGGTCTTTCCCATTGTGAAGAACGTCAAAGAGACTTAGGCCTGTGTCACTTCATATACCCCAGTGAACAGGAAGTCGCTGTTCAGAGTTCTTACTCAAACAGGTGAACCTTAAAATATAAAATAGGACTGGAAATATGCTCCAGTTATCTTTGAGCTGAAGAATTACCTAGATGTTTGAGAAGTCACCGTAAGGATTGTGATAAATATCATATCGTGGGATCCTGTTTATTCCCTAATGTACTTAATGCAGAATAATCACAGAAATTGACTCGAAACACACCAGTAAACCAGTAATACGTTCTTTCCAATGTGGGCCCCGTTTCCCTTCTGCAAGCCGGATGTTTTCTGTGAAATATAAGGGGAGGTCACCGAGGAAGCATCCAATATGACCAACAGTCCCCAGTGACAGCTTCACTGGTTTCCTTTGCGTGGTTAGCAAACTGTGCTCCTCTTTGTGCCACACATTTTCCACCATATGTCACTGCATCCTCTCTCTGCAAGCATGCCTGCAAGCCTATGTGCTGGAGCTCGACTTTCATGGAGGATTAGACTCTCTGCTGGTGTACGAGGGCTTCAAGCTTCGAGTCCCACGCTAAATCAATCATATGCGTGACCTCTTAAATAATCAGAGGTAGACTGACACTCTCCATATGACTTCCTGTGCGTATCAGTGGGGCTCTCATACCGCCCACCTCAGTGTTTTAGTGTAAATTAGCATTTCTTAGCCGACCCCTGTTGCCATATCCATCATAGCAGGAGCTTGAGTCCTAAATGATCCTAGGCTTAGTCAATGATTTCACTGCACTAAGCTGATATTAAAGCTGGGTCATCAGCCCATGTAGGCGGGGCCCCACATGGCATGCCCTGTTGACCGACCTGTCATCATCAGTTCTTATAGCATCTCAAACTGTGCTTTTACTGAAAACTTCCTGAAGTTTACACCTGCCTCTTCTCCACCAAAGCCAACAATGTGCTGTATCCTAGCTGGTGCTGGAGCCAGTCCAGAGTTGGTTAAATAATAGATTCTTCTAAGAACGGGGTCGATCTTTCACTGGCTTGAAAATAACAGTTGTAAGTCATTCTGTCACTGGAGCACCAGAGTCATATCATTACATCACAGACACCTTAGAGCAACGTCGTTGTCATAGACGCACTAGAGCCATGTCATTGTTATAGAGGCACTAGAGTGATGCCATCGTTATAGAGGCACTATAGCCATGTCATCGTTATAGAGGCACTGAAGCCATGTCATTGTAATAGAGGCACTAGAGCCATGTCATTCTTATAGAGGCACTATAGCCATGTCATTGTTATAGAGGCACTAGAGTGATGCCATCGTTATAGAGGCACTATAGCCATGTCATTGTTATAGAGGCACTAGAGCCATGTCATCGTTATAGAAGCACTGAAGCCATGTCATTGTAATAGAGGCACTAGAGCCATATCATTCTTATAGAGGCACTATAGCCATGTCATTGTTATAGAGGCACTAGAGTCATGTCATTCTTATAGAGGCACTATAGCCATGTCATTGTTATAGAGGCACTAGAGTCATGTCATTGTTATAGAGGCACTAGAGCCATGTCATTGTTATAGAGGCACTAGAGCCATGTCATTGTTATAGAGGCACTAGAGTCATGTCATTCTTATAGAGGCACTATAGCCATGTCATTGTTATAGAGGCACTAGAGTCATGTCATTGTTATAGAGGCACTAGAGCCATGTCATTGTTATAGAGGCACTAGAGCCATGTCATTGTTATAGAGGCACTAGAGTCATGTCATTCTTATAGAGGCACTATAGCCATGTCATTGTTATAGAGGCACTAGAGTCATGTCATTGTTATAGAGGCACTAGAGCCATGTCATTGTTATAGAGGCACTAGAGCCATGTCATTGTTATAGAGGCACTAGAGTCATGTCATTCTTATAGAGGCACTATAGCCATGTCATTGTTATAGAGGCACTAGAGTCATGTCATTGTTATAGAGGCACTAGAGCCATGTCATTGTTATAGAGGCACTTAAGCCATGTCATTTGTATAGAGGCACTAGAGTCATGTCATTGTTATAACAGCACTAGAGCCAAGTTGTTGATACAGAGGTATTTCAGCCACATTATGGTCACAGAGTTACTAGAGCCACATCATTGTGTCACAGTGGTGCTATAACCTCATCATTATGTCACAGATACACTACAGCCATGAAATTATGTCATAAATGCGCAAGAGTCACACCATTATATCACAGTGACAATAGAGCCAAATCATTAAGGCAAAGTGGTGCTGGATCCTTGTCACTACATCACTGAGGTACTAGACCATTATGTCACAGCAGCCCTAGTATCACATCATTACACCATAGAGGTACTAGAGCCATGTCAGACATCCCTGTCGGCAACCTGGCATCTTTAAGTTGGTCTGATTTATTAGATAGAAAAACATTTTTTCTTGAAGTTGATGTGTAGGAAGCAGAAAAAAAGTGGGCAAGCATAAAATTCTGAGCGACTTTAACTAGAGGTCAGATCGTGATGGTTAGACAACTGGACCAGATCATCTCCAGAGCTGTATGCCTTGTTGGGTGGTCTGCAGTCGTTAGTAACCACAAAAGTGATATAAAGAAGTACAGTTCGTGACAGTGTTATGGGCACCAACGCTCATTTATCCACATGGTGGGTGAAGGTTAGGCCATTTCCTCTGGTCCCAAAGAAGAGATACTGTAGCAGAAATAAAAAAAACTGTCATACTGGTCCGGACAGAAAGGAATCAGGAATCATCGTCATTACAATGTACCTAAATGGGCTGTTAATTTTTATATCTATATCCGATCAGCTGATCCTCTGATGACTAAATAGGTCTGGGTGCGAGTAGTGTCTGGTAGGAGACAGTGAGATTTGGGGAATAAATAAACTGACTCAATAATGAAATCAAAGTCAGCAGCGCGTCTCGCTGTCTTCAGCTGTGTGTGACACATGTGCATGAAACTATGTGGGACATGTCTGCTGTGTGAATGTGCTGCACTGGTGACGCTGGGATAAAATCCTTCCTGTGTTGAAACCGAGGAGCAGC
The DNA here is from genome assembly GCA_009660295.1 of Lophius piscatorius. NCBI lineage: Eukaryota > Metazoa > Chordata > Actinopteri > Lophiiformes > Lophiidae > Lophius > Lophius piscatorius. Next base: position 46,097 of record VRLP01001633.1, on the reverse strand, counting down.
AGCTGCCTCACGGTCCGTGGGGAAGTTTTGGTTCATGTGGTCTTCATGACACTGTCTCAGCGGGTTTACAGCAGCGGTCCTCATTACGTCTTTGGTTTCTGCATCTGGTATTGTAGCAGCCCGGATTATTTTTTCCAGAGAATGCGTTCTAAGACGTAAGAAAAGGGAGTTCATTTGGTGCAAATATGGGGTGTATCTTTTTATGCAAAGGATTTCCCTTCAGAAATTCTGACTATGTTCTCTGTCCTTGAATGCACTACAGGCCTTGGCCATGGGGGGATCCAAGAGTAAGGCCAAGGATGCAGGCCAACGACCCCGCAGCTTCGATGGCCACCTCAGCGCCGGGGGAGGGGCTGGTGGCCACCACCTTATCTCCAACCAACCGGCTTTAACACCCAATCGTAGCCCACCTGGGGACGGGGGTCTCAGCGGTAACACGTCTTTGACCAACAACGCAGAGCTGTCCCTGTTTGGAGGTGTGGATAATAATAGTGTCGCCTCTCCCAACAGAATCACACTATCAGGTGAGAACCTCAGCTGGCGTTTGATTTTTACTGTGTGACCAGTACGTCTGTGGTAACGCCCCAACGTTCCCTCCTGATAGGAGGCGTGACGACCTTCGTGGCGCTGTACGACTACGAGTCCAGAACGGCCTCAGATCTGTCTTTCAGGAAGGGCGAACGTCTCCAGATAGTCAACAACACGTAAGGCAACTACAGATAACTACCAACATGCCCTGTTGTTATCAGACTGTTTGTCCTCTCTCACCTTTCTCACGCACAAGTAAATGGATTACACATGGAATGCCCACAGTTTGGATGGCGTTCACGCCCAGTTTTTCCAGCTGGAGGTCAGGGGATGTCTCTCTGAATCAGTGGCGGACACAAGTTATCTGAGAGTCAAGAGAAAGGAAATGGAATGGGGCAGAAGCTACATGAGGTTGGGCACCAGTGTTAACAATGCATACACTGTACTTGAGCCTGGGCCTTTTTTCTTTTTTGTTGTTAAAGTATAACACTCAATTTTCATTTCATAATGTGTTCTAGTCCTGCATAGCCAGAGGAGATGCACACAGACTTGCAGACCAATCCTTGTGTTCTGCTTTCCCTGAACGTTAGTGCTCACTTTTGCTGATAAACAGTTCTTCAAATGATAGACAAAGTCTTCCAGGTGCTTTCTGAATGTTTATTGCCTCACAACAACGTGAAAAAACAATTAGCGTTCGCCTAGTCAGCTTAATGCTTACGTATAATGGAAATTGCCCTGTACATGCTAACTGAATTAGCATTGACAGCGCGACCAAACTCAAATAAGAAACAAGGATGTGCAGTCTTTGTCACTTAAACTTGAGGAGGTGTTTGTTAATGAGACGCTGCTCTTTATATGTTTTTTAACAATACAGATAGAAAGAAGATTTTTAGGGTGTATGACATAAAACAGCACAAAACCAGACAAAGCTGAGGAAAACATTCTGTTGATCACTGGCTGCATGATGAAGAACAACCTGGCCACTGTAGTCCAATATTGTGAGGGCTTTCAGGTTATCCAGGTCATAGACAGAGCCATGAGGACAGCTCAAGGTATTTGAAGAAGATCATTCAGTGTGACATGAACTCCTGCATCTTCTTAATCTGGAGGGCTAACAGTAAAAAAAATGAACTTTGGTTTTACTATGGTGGAAGCCAGATGACACTTAGAGTAAATTCTACAGTTATAACTGATACAACTGTGAAAGTATAATGGGATTCAGAAAAGGCCAAACATTCCTGAATCATGCCTTGACTCTCGAAAAGATTTTTGGAAATTGGTTTCAGTAGTTTGTACATTATTTGAGAAATGTATCAATGTATCGCCGAATGTATCATTGTAAATTCTGAGCTGGGGAAACAAAAGAGTTTCTGTACATTTTTTTTAACGGCTACTAGCTTGTTTTTAGAATTCAGTGTGAGCCGCATAAGAAGTCAACAACATCATCACACTTCTGCCTTTTCACCTCACGTTTACATGGATGTCTCATTCATCTCTGTTACTACCTCCTCTACGGTCACTGGGGCGGAACGACTTGGACGGGGCGGGATTAAGGCACATCAGGCCCGCATTAAAAAGTTAGTGTAAAAGGAGCTATATTCCATTCAACTTAGAACCAATAACGTCCCTTTTCTGAGTGCTCCGAAACCTCCTGTAACCATAGAAACAGGCCCAGCAGCATCTGAAACACATTTGTGGACCCTTCATCTTTGAATAAAACGTAGCTGCTCAGTCTTCCTCAGTAAGGGAATGTCTAATTTTTTACTGTTAATGCCCGCTACAGGGGGGTAGGCGTGGTGGTTTGAAAATAGGGGCTTGCTCTATGAATCAATAGCGATGCAGTGAACCATATACTGCAGTGCTGCACCCCCCCAGTAACAAACTGCTGACCTAGAAGACAGGAACTGAGGACAATAGTGGATTAGCGCCGCATCTGGCCCCCTTAAGCCAAAGAGCTACATCAGTATCGGGTCAAGTGCATCCAGAATCTATTAACCATCTCTAAGATTAGATAACAAGTTATCATAGTCAAAATAGTTGTTAGTCTTGGTTCTGATTGGTCCAGTTGAATCGTTTAGCCATTTACTTTGACCTGAAATTCTTCGGTTCTGATGATTTGTGTGGTGTTTTTCTCTTTAGCCTAATTATCCTGTCTGCCTCGTCTCAGTTATGTAACGGGTTCCTAATGTTCCATTCATATCTTTAGCAAATGCACTATATTGGTTGTATTACGTGTCTTTTCTGTGTCCGCTGCTGTTTTTCCACTGCTACTCATAACGCGCTTTCTGCTCTCTGTCTTTCTTTAACCCCTTTTCTCTTCCTCCATTTCATTTTCATCTCTCTCTTTTTTTATTCCATCACGAACCGTCACATTGTTTTACAGGAGGAAGCTGAACTGCAGGTTTGTGAAGCTTCTCTGGAATTGTATTTAAATGTGCTGCTTGTGTTTTTTTGTGTGTGTGTCTGTGTGTCTGTGTGTCTGTTTGTCTGTGTGTGTGTCACCCGAAGTATACCCACTATTTTTGTACTGTAATACTATTTCACTAGAAAGCACAAACCCCATAACTCTGCCCATAACTCATCAAACATAAGTCCAGTCTTGCAGCACTAGGATCAATTCAGGCCAACTGGAGGCAATTGATGTCAACAGATTAAACTAGCCATAACAGTATAACCACTGACATGTTAAGTCAAAATAACGTCAGTGGGAGGGATGCATTAGGCACTAAGTGAACATTTTGTTCTCCTGTAAAAAATAGAATTGAATCACTGGTAACACATGGTATTATCTAAAGTCAATAGCGACACAGGCTGCAGGAGCCCAGCTTAACATGTTGGTGTAGATTTAACCCCCCATGATCTTCCTAGTTATGAATATTATTGTTAATATAAGAATGTTAATGTTGGATCTGATAGAGCTGTCAGAACACGTCCAGAGGATAAGAAACAAGCAAGAGTTAAGGTGTGAAGTTTAAGGAGGATTATTAGCAATATTTAAGTTTTACGCTTCATTCTATATTTATGTTTATGGTTTGGTCTTTGTAAATCCACCAGGACAGTCATTTTTGTTGTTCAGTTAGAATTGAATTGACTGAATTCTTTTTCTTTATAAAATGAATGAATGATGACATCATAGTTGCACCATTGTAGGGGAAGTGTTTTGGTCCGTGCCTTAAAGCCGAACCTACGTGTTTGTGTTTTATTGTACTTTTTCTTCCCCTACTCGGGGTCCTAACACACCCAGTGCTGCCTACACAATATGAGGCAGGTGGTTTTAATGTTATGGCCGATTGGTTTTACGATTTTAATTTAAATGAATCTATTCCTGCAAAGCTACACTCCCTCATAAAGTGTAGCACACACTCACCATCCCTCCCAGCGGTCACGCCAACACGAATGCATGTTTGTCATGTTTGTATGAACTATCATCAACTCTAATATTTAACAGACGACCTTTCTGGGCCGGCGTTCATCGGGCTTCCTCTGGGGCAATAACTAGGGGAACTGAGCAAGTTTCGTGCTTAATGCAGGAAGTGCTAAATGACCAGCGACCATTTGTTAAAGCTGTAGGATGCTTGATGAACGGCAGCCCGTAGAGTCAGAGACGTTTGTGTTGTGGTTGTGAGAGGATCCCTGGTGAAGCTGAGTGTTATGATTTCATCTCTGCAGAGAAGGCGACTGGTGGCTGGCGCGCTCCCTGACCACTGGAGAGAGCGGTTACATCCCCAGCAATTATGTGGCTCCATCCGACTCCATCCAGGCAGAAGAGTAAAGCTTGTTTTTTTCATTCCTCTGTCTCGTGTGTCTGTCTGTCATCAACTGCATGAAATGATGAATGAAACTCTCTTCTCAAGAATGTTTTTATTCATGAAAATGTCAATTTGAAAATAGCACTCATTAGAATATTTGGACTCTCATTTGCATTCCTGTCTGTACTTGGATGAGAAGGTTTGTACCACTCAATAAAACACTCCATAAATACAAAGCTACAACTTAGCTTAGCTTAGACAATGGAAACTGAGGGAAAATGTTAGCCTGGTCTCTGTCCAAACATAACAAAATCCTATTTTAGCCTTTAATGTCCTGTTCAGCTGTTCGTTTGAGCTCATATTGAGTCACTATTTCTTATTGAAAAATGTGACTGAGCCGGCTTATAATATGCCCCAGTGGCAGCATGTGTATGCTAAAGAGTGAGGGGCAAAAGCCCTGGGGGACACCAAAGGTCAAAGGGACCAAAGAGTCTGATTGGGTAAGTAGGATGATTTTAATTTTATTGTTTTCTGCATATTAAAGCATGTGATGACTTACTAAAAAGAATTATGTAACTTGATACAACCACAAAAAAAAGTCTGACAGGGGTCAAATAGTTTTCTAAAAGCATTATTTACCAAAAGGTGGAGCTTAATATGAAATTTGGCTCATCATGCGTGTTTAGACCATTCAAAAAATAAACTATAAAAGATTGCAGTTCTACCGTTGTTCCTGCAGGAAAATAGGGAAAACATATTCTTAAGCCTATTTTATTTCTTTGGGGAATTTAATATCTTAGACACTGACTTAAAAAAAATATTTCATGATGTAATTTTAGCAAATAGTCAGTTTTCAATAGATTAGCTGTGCATTTAAGCAAAGAATGTTTTTAAAATAACGATTTAACCCTAATTAGACGTTACTGGTTGTATGAAGTTACAAAGCTCTGGAGAGTAGGTCCTCACATGCTTTAATATGCCAGAAAACAATCCCATTTATTGAGTAGGACTTTCTCAATAGCCATGGGTAATGCATCCTGCTTGGTGGCTCCTTTCTCTCGTGGTGTTCCCCAGGGCCTCATACTTGGCCCCTTACTGTTTGGCACGCTGCCACATGGTCATACTATGAAAAAAGGTTCAGTCTAGTTTTTCAATGATAAATAGTGCCTCAAAATGAACCTAACCAAGCAGTTGAGCAAGACATTACAGGGTTAATCAAACGTCTCTTAGTAGCAGTTGCAGTCCCTCCGAAGGTCTTAGGTAGAATAATTGGGTTCAGGGTCTTGCTAAAGGACCCTACATCCTGTAAATTGCTGGGCTCGAACTCCCATCTTGTCTCATATTAGTTAAGTTTACTAGTTAAAAGATTGAGTTCAAGTATGGTCCAAAGGTACTTATGGTTTTTGTGTATGCCTTTATACCTATACCATTATAAGCTGTATAGCCCAGTGGGTTACACCACTGATTTTGGTCCAGGAGACTGGGGTTCGAATCCCTGGTAGCGCTGGGGTCCTTAGCGCCACCAGCCTACGCATCCACATCTAGTGCCGGTCCCAAGTCCGGATAAATGGGAGGGTTGTGTCAGGAAGGGCATCCGACATAAAAACCAGAACCAAATCAACAAGACGCTCTGCTGTGGCGACCCCCTAAGAAGGGAAAGAGCCGAAAAGAAGTTGCTTTTTCAATTTTAGCCAAGTATTCTTAACTATAATCATGTAAAGAATATCACATATCATAAAATGTGTTCTGCAAGTATGCTCTCTTAGATTACTTCAAAAGAAGTATACCAACAGCACACTTGAATAAACTTAAACTTAACTTGTAATGGCAGAGGAAACTTCTGATCAGGGATTTTGGTCTGTGCCCACATGCAGCCCTGAAGCATCGGGGCAACCTATTTTTTTTTTTACTTCGGACCATTTCCTCAAACAGACTCATTTAGCCCATTGATTTTTGTTCTTTCTGTGTTGCCCGTTTTATACAAAAATCTATCAATAGCGCTGCAACAAAGACCGCTTTGTTCTTTTTCTTAACACTGAACGAAACAACAGCAGCATGTCGATGCCTCTACAGGCCTCCGTTTTGTTCATGTCTGGTTCTATATGTGTCTTTATTTTTAAATATCCTAGCATGTTCGGGATGAAGGGAAGTTTTTGTATGAATCAGGCTACACCTGATTTCCGCAGCATAAGTCAGGTGTCACCTTGCTGACTCATCAGATTTACTCTAAATTTTGGTCAATCTTCTCATCCAACAGTCAACAGCAAAAATCTGCAAGTTTCCAAAATGTATTCCTTTAAAAAAAAAAGCTGTTGTTCTTTTATTGTTTTCTGCTCCTGGAGGCTTTTACATGCTAACCTGCTTCTGTAACACCCCCCACTCTCACTTTTGCTTCTTGCCCCTCCAGTCATCTCAGACTGACCGTAGAGTCCAGGTAAGCAGCTGTTGCTCTGTGGGCATGAGTGTAAACCACATCTGGAATGTAACTGGTTCATTAAATGCTCTCAAACCACGAGCAACATCTCACTCTCGCTCCGGCCTTTTTTTTCATCCTCTTCTTCCTCTCACTTGCATCGTCTTCCTCCCCACGCCAGCCTGATCCTTTATGTCAAATGTGGTGTTTTTTTTTCTCTCAACCACACCAGGTGGTACTTCGGTAAAATCACACGCCGTGACTCTGAGAGAATGCTGCTGAGTTTGGAGAACAGGAGAGGGACTTTCCTGGTGCGAGAGAGCGAGACCACCAAAGGTAAGAAAGAAATATAAAGCTTTGATATTGTATTGGAACTCAGACGCCTTAAACAGAATTTGAATCAATGCCCATCCAGCCCGATTAAAAAGTAGAACGACAGAAAGGGAGTGAAGAGTGTTATAAACTTTATAAACTTCATATTGACTCAACGTAACTCTTTCTATATGAAGTCAGCAATAAACCTTAAGATCAGATCCCACAGTGACTGAATAATGAAGATAAATAGAGTCAACTACTTTTTCTGAGCTCCGTAATGAAAGAAGACGAATGATGACGAAGATGAATGTTTTTGTGTCAATTCATACAAGCTTAAATTAGACACAACTGGACTCAATCAATCTGGTTCAATCTGGACTGAGCCTGGCCTATTTAGTAAAATATAAAGTATTAATAGTTAATAATGACATAACCTAGATAGATACTCTCAAGTTGATTCATATGCACCAAATTTGCACTAAATCGGACCAGCAGTTGAGAAATAATGGCCGTAAACTTTTGTAGAGAAAGCTCTCCCTAGCGGTGAAAAGGTGCATCTGACCTTTCCCAACATCAATCCCGGTTGATCCGGATTGATCAACACTAAGAACAATGTGGACATAAAATTTGAAAATGATCCATGACATTGTTTTTGAGTTTATAGTATTAATACAAAAAGAAACTGCGGCACCAGCGCTGATGATTCCATAATATCCCTTCTTTTCTGGAATACAATAAGAATTCAATCATTACCTGATGCTGGAGTTACGTAGTCCACAACGAACGATAACTAACTGGAGCAATAATTGATCAAACAAAGAAAATCAATGCCATGCAACTTGTATGATGTAATCAAAGTCTCCAGGAGAAGACTGTGTGTTCTGAAACCTTTCTATCAGAACCGGCATTTCAATTCTGAGCAATTTGTGCGACAGTAGCTCCTCTGTAGGATCAGACAACATGGACTATTCTTCCCATGACCCATGACCCTGTCACGCCATCAACAGTTGTCCTTCCTTAGACCACCCAACAAGATCAGCAGTTTGAGGGACGCTCTGATCCAGTCATTTAGTAAAGTAAATGACAGTAAACGACTATACTACCTTGTATAGTCGTTTATGCGTTCCTTGGTGCATGAATATATAGAAAACTCAGGTGGCAACTGAAAAACTTCTGTAAAAAAAATGAATTGGTACCTGAAGACCCCCAAAAACCCCAAATAACCACTTTATACTGTCAAAGGAAAAATTTAAAATTGAAAGCTGAGAATACTAAACACTATTTAAATAAGTTCAAAAATAAAAAAAACAAAACATGGAACTAACATTAGTATGGTGCCAAATGTTGCTTGTTGTGATGGTGCCAGGGAGGAGGCTGGGGGGTTTATTGATGGAAAGAGTTGAACGGACCTCGGATGGGTAACTGGCATGTCAAAACCGGTACAGGACAGACGGGAGCGGACTGTCCTCAGTGCGCCCAGATTGGGTTACGTCACCAAGGCAGGGACCGGCCCTTGTCAAGGGTGTCAGAGTTTAAATATGGCGATATATTCATGCCACCACATTTTAGCTCGTTATTTTGAGCGCACAGTTTGAACTTCTATTCGCGCAACCGATTTCTGCAACCCTAACCCTAACCTCACCCCTCACCCCACAGTAGTGTACCCTACTGTATTCAAGATTTGACCCTTGTCAAAGTCGCCTATTTTTCCAACTTCAGGACAAATTGTTCACTTGCTGCCTGTAATCTCACCTGTCACTGGTTATAATGTTATGGCAGATCAGTGTAGTGCACTTTTGATGCCATCTTGGGAATGTATTGACGTCAAGGTTGCAAAATAAGTAAATGGGCATTGACGGATACAATATTAGAAAGAGACGTCTCTATTGCTGAAACTACATAGATGAGATGAGGCGTATGGCGTCATTTAATGTTTGCTATTTGACTTTATTTCCACATTTCCTTCAGTTGTTTGGGAGAATACTTAAGCTCTGTTTTGGTCTGCCGCTCCAGAAAGGTTTTGAGGACATAAACCATCGCTTGACTCTCCAGCGCCGTGATAACATCTGAACTCAGATCTTAGCATGAAGCTCAGTTTGAATTCTCCTACCGGAATGCACAAAGAAGAAGGAGCCATATTCTGTCTAGCAGCAAGACTCGATGCCCTGCTGTTCAATGTGTGGCTCGCTGCGCCATGCCAATCATATGGCGGCGTGGGCACAGAAATGAGACGAATCGGGCTGATGAGAAAAGGTGTCTGGAGGAGATGGTTCTGATGTCCCTATGGGTTCTGTGTACTCACGTGCATCACAGGAAGTCCTGTTGTTTCCGAGCATTCGTGTCTGTTATGCATAGATTTGGAAGGGGGACAAGGTGGGGATGAATGGAGGGAGCGGGTCAGGAGCGGCAGAGAGGTTCTGATTGTGTGATTCTGACAGATTTAGGTCAGTGTGGATCTGAGGCCTGTGCAACCACAGGCCATATCACCCACTTTAAACATTCAGGGTGGGGGGAGCCATCAGCCTGGGCTGCTTTGCGATTGAAGTTTTCACCAGTTTGGCGCTGCCCTCTAGTGGTGCTAAGAGCACAATGCCTCCAACTCTGAAGCACCATCACGACCCAAATCACAACAGGCCTCATTCATGAATGGCCCGAATAACGATTTGTGCATAAATTGACAACTGTATCACCATATTGTCTTAAACAGGTAAAAGTGAGAGGCTGTACATTTGAATTACAACTTCACGGCATTCTTGATGTTATATAATATAAACTGTGCATATCTTAAATACAACCAAACAATTGTATTTAGGCGGGCTGTGGTATCTCATTGTTCTTTTATCTCCTCCCATCAAAATGTAGACATTTTAAATAGACCTCTTTATAAATGAGAAAATGCGCCGAGTCGGAGTAAAAGGCCACTGCTTTTAGAATGTTCACATTTTTTCAGAACCAGTGGGCTTTATTGTAGTCCTGCTACTGTTTTTATCAAAAGACTCAATCAAATGTTTGAACCACTTAAGAAAGTTCATGTCCTCTCATGAGGTGGGCCTGATGTTTTTAATCTGTTCCTAGCACGTGTAGAATTCAGGCTATCCCAGCAAGCCAAGGCACAGTCTGCCTGGCCTGGAAGAAATCCATGTGTGGTGGAGCTAGAAACGCCTCGTGTGGCTAAAAGGTGTACTGCAGTTATAAATCTAAAATATTAGTCAAATAGAATAAGGACTGTTTTATTTGGCAACCTTAATAAAATCTCCTGCGGCTCTCCTGTGTGTTGCAACCCAGTCTTTTGGAACCACTGCTTTAAAGGATATCCATTCAAACGATTATATCACAACATTTAATTTGCTGTTATATTTACTTCTCACATGAGAGCAAATGACTATTTATCATGTTGTCAGAATCAAACATAAATATTATATATTGATAAGCCATCCCAAGCCATGATTAATATGCAAATTCAACCGCGGAAGTGACAATCCCAGTTAATGGCACTGGAATTTTCAAATCCCATTGTAGATTTTGTTTCATTAGGTATTAAAAAAACAGTTTATCATTTATTTACAAACTTTTGTTTATTTTTTATTTTAAACATAAAAAAAAAACAACCTGGCAGTGTTACAAGCTCGTGTGGACTTTTTTAAATCCATCGTATATTGAGATAGCAATTACAAATGCACGATTATGTCTTCTGTTCTTCTGTCCAGGAGCCTACTGCCTGTCAGTGTTGGACTATGACAACACCAAAGGCCTGAATGTGAAGCACTACAAGATCAGGAAGCTGGACAGCGGAGGTTTCTACATCACATCACGCACGCAGTTCAGCAGCCTGCAGCATCTGGTCAACCATTACCGCAGTGAGTCCAGAGCCGATGCTCCGCCTTCATCCGGGACGTTACTCTATTTCTAACCCATTCTCCGTCTTCTCCTGTGACTCCAGAGCATGCTGACGGTCTGTGTCACAGTCTGACAGACATCTGTCCCGTGCTGAAGCCTCAGACTCAGGGCTTAGCCAAGGATGCCTGGGAGATCCCCAGGGAGTCGCTCCGTCTGGACCTCAAGCTTGGACAGGGCTGCTTTGGAGAGGTCTGGATGGGTAAGATGAGATTTGAACACACAACCTTCGTTTTCAAACCCGTTTTCAAGAAGGTGCTTTAAAAGGAAGGCGTAAAATATTTACAATCTATTTGAAGACCCAAAGACCAAAGTGCATAACGGAGTTCTATTCTTTCACATTCTTTTATATCTTTACCCGAAAAAGTTCATAGGATCTTTTAAATGAATGCTTTTGTTGTTGCTGTGGCTCATGAATGACGGCCCCCTGCTCAGCAGACAGACTCTCGATTTCAATGCGCCAGCTGATCAAAGTGAATTTCTGGCGATTGTCCTCTATAAAATATATGAATATATATTATAATATATAAATAGATCAAATAATCATTAATTCGTTCCACAGGGGGTGAATTCCAGCGTTTATTATGGGTTTGGATTGATTAATACTTCTGTAAGTATGTTTAAAAAAAAAAAAACATTTTAGTAAACAAAATCATATTTTGTTTTAACCCTGTCCACCCTAAAGGCTCATATATGGGCCTCAACGTAAACATGGAATAATCTCCGACCGTCAGAAGGATGTTTGACACAAATAATGTCTATTTATTACATTTGCAATTTAAAATATTCACCAAAATAAGACCAGCAGGGGATGGAACCAATACTTGATGAGAGATTAGCTCCAACCCCCACCCTTTACTGCACCATGATTGACTCCATCTATAACCTGAGAAGCTTTGATCAACACCAAACAGAGATCACTTCAGGCCGTCAGTGGGATCCTGCTCACTTGAAGGCCCAGAATAATTATATATATATATATATATATACATATATATAAATATATATATGTGTATATATATATATATATATATATATATATATATATATATATATGCTTTATGCTAGATTTTGAATTAAAAAGAAGCCCAGATGTTGAAGTGTGTGCCTACAGCGCCCCCTAGTGTGCATAAGTGGTATGTTGCAGCCTGAAATCCTCTTTGGGGTCAAAAATTTTTGGAACGTTTTGGGTGTATGGCTATCCAGCTGGTCCAAATAGAGAGTCCTCTTGGTCCTATTCCCCAAAAGTGAATGGTATTTTTTTTTTTGCGTTCAATCGGATTACTCACACAAAGTAACAGTCACAATGTTACTGCAATTACATTCGATAGATGTGGAGCCGTTTGAAGTTTATTTTGGGTGTGCACTCCAGGCGAGGCTTAACTTGAAATAGCCAGTGGGATTCACGGGTTCATTACACGCATGTTTTCAAGATAACAATTTTAATCAGTTGATTTGGATACATTCTGTAGATTGCAGGCATCATTTTGATGAGTTGGGTTTATTCCATGATGTTGGTGATTATAATTTTAGTGGTTTAAGGTTCCAGTATGTAAGATTTAGGGGGTATTTCTTGGTAGACTTTACATTTTTTTTAATGATTTCAAGCTTTATGTTAAGCCAACTTCTCCGTTAATACTTTTAAAGGTTCCTTTCCCTTTTAATTACACCATGAGGGGTTCATGCTGTGGCCCCTGAGGTACTCCTCAGTGTTCAGTTTCCACTTGTGTTTCTGTCTGAAGCAGCGTTACGTTTGTGTCACATGACTCCCTGCTTGAAGCCGGTGGAGTTATAACAACTGGTACTGATCTGACTCTGTTAGGAACATGGAACGGGACAACACGGGTGGCCATAAAGACTCTGAAGCCGGGTACGATGTCCCCGGAGGCCTTCCTCCAGGAGGCTCAGGTGATGAAGAAGTTGAGGCATGAGAAGCTGGTTCAGCTGTACGCCGTGGTTTCTGAGGAACCGATCTACATCGTCACGGAGTACATGGTCCAAGGTCAGCGTGGTCGACTCATCACGCTTTCACATTTTAACAGTCGTAAAAGTTTTTGTTTTTAGATTTTATACTTACCTGCAGTATTTGTCCCTGCTAACAGGTAGCTTGCTGGATTTCCTCAAAGGTGATATGGGCAAGATGCTCCGCCTGCCTCAGCTGGTGGACATGGCGTCACAGGTCAGTAATAATAATAATCAGCTTCCTCATTGCTGCAGTGTTTTCCTGGATCGTGGCCCATCACAGAACTCCTCCTCCTCCTCAGATCGCGTCAGGGATGGCTTACGTGGAGAGGATGAACTACGTCCACAGAGACCTGAGAGCCGCCAACATCCTGGTGGGAGATAACATGGTCTGCAAAGTGGCTGACTTCGGTCTGGCTCGCCTCATCGAGGATAATGAATATACTGCGAGACAAGGTAAGACTGCAGGAGATTTCTGCCTCTTTTTACTTTTGTTTATTATTCCTTTTAATATGTGTCTGACACCACATTGCTGTTTATATGAATTATGAACACTTTAACAAATATTGTTCCCCAGTTTATCTGAGTTGAAGATTTTGTTGATGGATCTAAAGAGTTGACAGTAATCCAAGACTAAAATTTAAGAACATTTCAAAATTTAAAAAAAAGGAAGCATGTATTGTTATTACTATGTTATTACATAAAACTAGAATATGAAATAGTGACAGTGGCAATAAAAACAAAAAATATTCTTTAATAAGGAGTAAAAAATGTACCTACTATTTAAATTAAGCTTTTATATGGTAAATAAGAATAAATGTTATGGAGTCGTCATTGTCCTGCCACAGATCCTTGTCACGATAACTCAAAAACTATTTGATCGTTTTCAAAGTTTATATCCACATCGACCTTGTATAGTTGTACATTTCTGATGCTAAGGGGAGCTTCAACTCCTAAAGTTTCAGGCCCGAATTACTCAACCGTTGGTCCACTTTAGTAGGTTTGCTTCTTTAGGTAAGTACGGGGCTAGGTGGGTATGTGGGTAGGTAGGTAAGGGGTTAGGTGGGCGGGTAGTTAGGTATCTAGAGTAAAATAGATGTTTATATGCATATTTGGAATTGACCTAATATATAATATAATCCAACAGTAATAAAAACTAATGAAGTGTATCAATTTAATGTTGTGGCAATATGATAATGTTACTAAATACTGAATATCCAGCGAGGTCATTCTATTGGTTTAAGCCTCCAAAGGAACCCTCTCTCTCACCTGTGATCATATGGTTTTAGACTCCAGGAGTCTCTGTGACTCACTGCTGATGTGATGTGTTTTTTTTTCAGTCTCTGCCACAATCGTCTAATTATAAGCATGTTTGTCTGGTAGGGGCCAAGTTTCCCATCAAGTGGACGGCTCCTGAAGCTGCGCTGTATGGCCGCTTCACCATTAAATCTGACGTCTGGTCATTTGGAGTGCTGCTAACCGAGCTAGCCACTAAAGGCCGAGTGCCTTACCCAGGTAAGGATCACTTCCTGTAGGCCATATGAGAGGTTAGAACTCTGCATGCTGATCATGTGTTCCTTTCTCTGCTCTCTCAGGTATGGTGAACCGGGAGGTTCTAGATCAGGTGGAGCGGGGCTACAGAATGCCGTGCCCAGCAGAGTGCCCCGAATCCATGCATGACCTGATGCTGACCTGCTGGAGAAAAGAACCCGAGGAGAGGCCCACCTTTGAGTACCTGCAGGGCTTCCTGGAGGATTACTTCACCTCCACCGAGCCTCAGTACCAGCCGGGAGATAACCTGTAACCAGCCTGGGCATGCAGCATGCAAGCACAAGCACAGTACTGGAAAGCAGATTGCATTCTGGGTACAATCAATAACTCTTTGACATTTAGAAGTGTCAGTGGGACATGAAAGCAATCTTTTATTTCCTGCCTCTTTCCAAAGTCATTTTAACCCCCTCTGATCAGCTCTAAGGGACTGTTGTCAAAGGAAAAGACTGAACTGTGGAATTATTTTGAGTTTATCGTGCAGTATTTTGTTATTTGGTTTGGCCCTTCTGCTGTGACATTTTATCGAGATACGCCCTTGATTGACGTCTCACTCGCCAATTGGACAAACCCGTCTATTGCTGTGACCAACGTTCAGCTCAACACAAAGAAGAGAATCTTTAATTTCCTAAGACAAGCGGGTACTGATCACTGATTTTCCTCTCAGCACGGAGAAGACTAGAATTTGGATGAAAGGAGTTTTTTTGTGCCAATGAAAATCTTTTTTTTTTTTATCATATGCTCAAGTGTAAAATTGTATTTTACTAACCGACCTTTCTTACAGTGAAGAGACTTATGAGATCCTGCGCCTATGTTCAGAACCAGCCGGCTCACCAGAATGGCTGCATACGATGCTTTTAAGGCATTCAAATTTATATCAGGTGAATTCTAACCTTCTTTCATTTTAACCTTTCTAATTTTAACCAGCTTGAGCAATTCTCTGATTGATGCATCCTTGTAAGAAGGATTATTAGGGACACAGAAAAATATAAAAACAAGAAGATGACAGGAATAAAGTCCTAATGTTACGCAAATAAAGTCATCATTTTACAAGAAATAAAGCAGTGATATTAGTAGGAAAGATACAACTAAATACTAATAAATTGCTGGAAAATAAAGTGCTAATATTACAACAATGAAATTGTAATGCTACGATAACAAAGTTGTCATATAAAGTCATAATTTTACGAGAAGAAAAGTAGAAATTTAACGAGGATGATTCGTAATTCGTAATTTTACAATGTTTTAAGTGAATTCTGACCTTCATTATTTGAAGATTTCTATTTTTAACCTGCTTCAGCATTTCTCTGACTAGTGCATCCTTTGAACGAAGGATTATTGGAACCACAGTGAAAAATAAGAAAAATCTAAGTTTATGATAATAAAGCCATAAAACTACTATAAAAGTTAGTATTTCACAGGAAAAAATGGTTATAATCCAATAACAAAGCCGTAATTTTACAAGAAAACTAAATCTTAATTTTACGAAGATAAAGCCATAATTTTACAGTGTTTGAGGTGACTTCTGATCTTGATTATTTGGAAAATTTCTATTTTTAATAAGCTTTGGCATTTTTCTGATTAGTGCATCCTTACATGAAGGATTATTAAGGTCACATTGAAGAATATAAAAAATCTAAGATTACGAGAATGAAGTCATAATATTATGATGATGCAGTTGTAAAATTGTGAGAAATAAATTTTTTTTAAAAATCTCAATATTTACGAGAAAAAGAAAGTTGTAATTTTATAAGGAGGAAGTCATGAAGTCAGGACATCTTTTTTCAACTTCTGTCTTAGAAGTAGTGTTGTGCCCCACACACTCACACACATATACACACATACACACACGGCCTCCGATTTACATCACTGTGCACATGAAGTAATCAGATTACTTTAGGATCACTGTTTATGGTATCAGCCTCCCTCTACATTATGTGACTACTAAATCCGTCAATGCAGCCATCATTCCTGCCACGTGGTTTTAATGGATCACAGGACTCCATGTTTGGACTTCACCAGGGGCGCTGTCATCGTTTGGGACGCCATGTTTGCTGCATTTTTTCTCCTTCCAATCCAATCTCACCTATACTTGTGAAAACAATTAACCACCCTTCAAAAGCAGTCTGATGCAACCAACAATAACCTCGCAGAGTCTACTGCTCCACAGAGGAGACCGTTTCCTCCAAGTCTGTCCGGTGCTTTCTTCGGAAGAAACACAGTTTCTTGCACAGCATTTTCAAAGTTCTGATACTTGTGATTATGTTGCTTTTGTGTGCCAAAAGATTCAACATTTATTTATCCGTCAAAGCAGTATCAAAATAGAGCTTGACAAGAGACTTCATGTTTAAGTTTCACATTTGGTCTGAAGAGCGAAATATCAGAATGAGTATCTGAAAATTCTGACTTTTTTCTTAATTCTCATAATATAACAACTTAAATCTTGTGATCTTAATTTTTAAACTTTTCGTCAATGTGGCCCTAACATTCTGCCGTATCCTTGAACACAGTCGTACACTGGAGATATTTGTTTTGCAACTGAGTGATATGATACTGTACTGGTCATGCCCTCCTCTCACCAATAGGGGGCAGACCAGGAAGCCTTCCTCAGTCACTAAAGGAAGTTGCTATTAAAACAACATTTAATGTAAATGTAATAAATCCCCATGCATTTTACA
Source organism: Lophius piscatorius (assembly GCA_009660295.1). Taxonomy (NCBI): domain Eukaryota; kingdom Metazoa; phylum Chordata; class Actinopteri; order Lophiiformes; family Lophiidae; genus Lophius; species Lophius piscatorius. The sequence goes on along the minus strand of VRLP01001633.1, from coordinate 29,010 downwards.
TTTTTTCAATTTTGTCCAAACTTACTGCAAATTCGACATCTCCATGTTAAGCCTGCAACTTCCTACTGGGGCTGCCTTATACAGCATGTACACCCCCCCCACACCCCACAAAAAACGTATTTTCAAACTGAATTGTAAATATCCTTTCATTTTTTTGTATATATCATCTTTATAATTTATTCCTTTTAAAAAACAATAACCCCATTGTTTTCAACTTTTAATGTTGATGGTACTTTTGTGGGATAAATAATGATATCACTATGATATGAATAATATATTGTGGAAACACTTTTCACATTACGAGTATTTTGTGCACCTATTTGTGTGAAACATCTCAGTTGTACATTTTCAACAGGACTGACAGAGCTTTTGCATCCTATGACACCGACACCAGCGTTCTGTCTCGCCAGGTACTGATCACCTACCAGCGGTACTCCTTCCTTTACTGCAAATCACAACCACATATGTTTACATCCTCATCATCTTCTGATCATTTCGGTGCTGCTGCATAAGCTGGTACATGAATGTCATCCTCATTAACCACCTGACCATCATGGTGTAGGCGGCCATGATCACCTGAACCCCCAAGCACTCCTGATTGTGATGAACAAACTCCATAGAGGAGAAGGAAGGAGTATATCCGTTTAGCGTCTACTATGTCCTGTGGACATGGGGTGTAGCCATGATGAATGCATGGACCTAGCAGAGTGTCGTCAAGTTGTCTGGCATCGTCTCTTCCTGATCTGTCTCACCGAATGAGCAAAAGTGCACGAAAAGGTCATGATGTTCTCTGTGGGTCTTCTCTCTGTCTATGCAGATATTTTTCTAAATCTGTGATGTTCCTATATCCTCTCTTTTTCTACTACATACAATAGGAATTTTCAGATAAACAATTCTTTGTTAAATCCTTCTGAATGATGTTCAAATTGGAAAAAAATGTTTGAATAAAATTTGAACATTGGCGACTGTGTCCTATCTTGTTCATTATCTGAGTGAATTCTGTGTCCATAATCTCACCAAAAATGTACGAATCTGCAACAATAACTGGACTGGACCCAACCAGAACTGATTACTACAAGCCCTGTTCAATCTGGGCATCAAATCAACAGACCATCTTCAGAAGCAAGAAGTTGGCTCGTAGGTGTAAATAGTAGCACACTACCAAAATCCAAAGAAAATCCAGAAGGTGATTAAAACCCATCGGTCTGTGAATGGTTACTAAGTTATTTTGAAGGTTCTTGGACTATACAGTGAGACAGATTTGTCTATCTATCTACATTTTCATTGCGTTTAACTTCACTCAAAACATAAATTTGCATTATATTTCATGTAATCGGACCAAGGTGATTCATTTCATGACATTGTTCCAACATGATAGAATAATACTGAATTAATCTTGACTCTTCAAATTGGCCTTAACTAAAAAAGAATAAAAGAGGGACATTTTTAATGCATCTAAAATACGTAGTCATGTTTATTAATGCAAACAATATTAAATGCTTTGAAAACATTTTTTTCTCGTTACAATCGAATTATTTTATCTGAATAAGTTAATGATTAATAATTTGTTGATTATTTTAAAGGGTAAAAAAATAATACAAAATGATAGTATTTTTTAAATTGATCAAAATTTTAATTAATACAATTTTATAAAATAACATTAAACATTAAAACAATAAATTGTTTTATTATTATTATTATAATTATTATTGTAATTATAATACTTCGTATTATTATTTTCGTTTGTCGTACGTGTCAGTGAGTACTACACAGCCTTACATCACTTTAAACACCGAATCTGTGGTCACGTGCGCCGGAGCTCGCGCTTTAATTTTACCAGAATGTCCCGGAAGAGGCTGCAGTTGCTACAGTGAGCGCGAGGCGCAGGTGAGGCGGCGGGCGCTCTTTACTTCTTGACAAAGCTAAAACAAAGAAAGACATGAAAACGGCAACCCGGAATCCAGTTTGACAGACAGCAACGACGAAAACGGTAAATTAACTTGATTTAACGTTAACATATAGTCTCTTCTGTGACGTGGCTTTGACAAACTGAATCTACGTTACCGCACCTTCTTTTTTATGTCACTGACAGCTCATCAGGTTTAAATGTCTCTATAGGAGCCAGATGAATAAAAGTAGAAAATAACATCTCTCCTCTCTTTTTCTCTGCCTGTCTCTTGGTCCCAAACCTGCCAGGCTGGAGATAGGAGTTTGATCCAACATCCTAATGCACAGATGCAATAAGGTGGGTTGATCCAATCCCGGGCTGAGAGGAGAAACACGTCAATTCACCTCTAAATCCTGATTGAGCCTGCCTGCAGTTCTCCTGCCTGAAACTCATTCTAGCAAAAACAAGTCAGAATAGGGTGTGCACCGCCATCAGCCAGAACATTATAACTGAACACACTATTAGGCAGTTGGTTTTAATGTTATGGCTGACATGTTTCCTGCTAAATAACCTTACATTTCTTTTTTTGCAAAATTTAAATATACACATAAAACAAATAGTGATAAAGAGAACTAATATTGTACAATGCAGGAAGAGACTTATTCAAAGCAAACAACAACATGGAATATGTGGAGCACAATCTACAGAAAATATGACGATGGAAATACAAAGTAACTTAACATGTATCATGATAACAACTATCGATGCAAGAGTAAATGTTTATATGTAAAATGTGAGTACATTACATCATCTTGTTGATGTTTTGGGAGCAGGAAAAATGGCCAAGCAGATTTTGACAAGGACCGAATTGTGATTGTTGGATGGATCACAGCATAACCAGAACTGGAGGACTTGTTGGGTGTACCTGGTACCTGGTACCAGGACCCTGATGAGACTTGGTACTAAAATGTGTTTTGGCATTAGGATCACAAGTTGACAGGATGACACATCCCTAAATGCAAGTTTAAACCACCACCAAGACTCATCACATCATCACTATTGGACGTGGCGGTTGTCTCATCCATATCGTTTTTGGGGGTCTTGTTTCTAGCCAAACACCGGCGAAAGCCACCGCTTTTCTATCATTCTTCAAATTTTTACCTTGTCCTGCACTCTTTAGCCAGTCGCAAATGACTTTTTCCTGTCAGTCTCTACAGTTGGAATAGTGCTCACATGTATATTATCTCTTGAACGTCTTCAAGTTGTTAGGTAGCCTGTGCTAGCTAGCTAATCAAATATGGCGCTTGACTGATGTGACTGATAACTATCTTATATCAGATATCTTATGACTGATAACTGATAACTATCTCACTGAGAACTTATCTGCTGAGGAGACTGAGGGCTTTTGGAGTGCAGGGGGCGCTCCTGAAGACTTTCTATGACTCTGTGGTGGCGTCGGCCATCTTTTATGGAGTGGTCTGCTGGGGCAGCAGCATCTCAGGTACTGACAGGAGGAAACTGGACAAACTAATCAGGAAGGCCAGTTCGGTCCTGGGATGTCCTCTGGCAGGAGGTGGGAGACAGGAGAATGATGGCCAAGCTTTCATCTCTCCGGGACAAAATCTCCCACCCCATGCAGGACACCATCTCTGCACTGGCGAGCTCCTTCAGCGACGGAGCTCCTTCAGCGATTTAATACCCCCGCAGACTGTAGTGCGAGGAAGAACTAGATTGATTTTCTGAAAGGTCACTTGACTAATAGCGCCACTAGAGGGAGCTTTCTCTCCACGTCACACTTTTCAGGCTATTAGAACTCACCGTTGGTCCTATTAAGTCCAAAGTTGGTGCATATGATCTCGAACAAACTCGATTGTTTTTGTTTGTTTGTATAAATATATATATTTTATTTATTTTATTTTGTTCTAATAGTTCATATTTGACTAACTAGGGTGACCTCTTTTATGAAAAACACTGTTTTTCGAATATAATTTCCTAAACGTTGGCCCGATCGGGTCTGAATGTATCTCATATGAACCGCCTCGTGTAGACCTAACTTATATTATTCATATTTGACTGTAATTCTTCATATTTCACTCACTTGAAAGGACGTTTCACATCCATAACGTCGCAACCATAAGTCCGACCGTGTCTAAATTTAGCTCTTTCGAAATTACACAAATCATTCTTGTTTTATTACTGAGCTCAGAGAAAATATTCGAGTGTGGTAATCTTCATTATTGAGTAAATAAGGAATCTTATCTTAGAGCATGTTGTGGACTTCCTAGAAATATCTATTTCTGTATATCTATCTAATTGGAGGAGTTCAATCCGGCTTACACTGATGTATATCCCTTTTGTTTTGCAAGGGATATACATCAGTGTAAGCCGATATTTTATCAATGCACCATGATTGAACTGGTACTGTAATGGCAAAAAGGAATACCATTAAATGTTTTATCTCAAATATATGTTTGACAGTTAATCGTGATGACAGTATGAATATGAAAGAGCTTTGCTCTAGTCTATTATTCATAGCCATAATGCTATGGTTGATCGGTCAATATCTGTCTTCACCAAAGAGACAAAAGATGATTATAACCAGTAGTTTGTGCTATAAAGCTGGTTAAAACAGAAAAAAAATAGCAGCAGCTATTAATATAGCAAACTCTTTGGGAATTAGATAAAAGTTTTCAAGATGATGCTTGGAGGCTATTTTTAGTTTCTGACAGGATATCATATCTTCACAGCTTGTTTTATCTTTGGCTTTTTTTTCTTTTTTTTTAGGTAGCTCCATTTACAGCTGGATATAAATTTTCACTGTGATGTAGCCTTGATTTATGTTATCAGACCAAAGGTAGCAACACACAGTAAATGTCAGCTGGCTGCTGGGGAAACAGAATAAGGATTTTGAAATTAATCAGCTGGGTGCTCAAGGGAAACCTTGTTTGTGTTGTTTGTCTTATGAAGCCTTTGTGTCAGGCTGTATGTCTGTAAACATTCTTATGTCCGGATCTCAATCTATACAGACTACCAGAGCCAGAAGGTCCATTGTTAACAAGATAATGTTATCCTTTCTTCAACTGTAGGTTCTCATAAAGTTATGGCTGATCAGTCTTTATTAACTGTATTACACAACTGTTTGTTTAGATTTATAATTCTATACAAACCGTCTTCATCCTGTGTGGTTTCTATGGAAATATGTTGCTGGGGATTGAAGGATGGATACCTTATCCAGGGGGTATCTTTCAAATTATACTAACTACCCTCACCAAACTTTCCACATATATTAAAAGTATTGAACCGATATTTTAATATTTAGCTTTTTCTAAATATTTTACTTTTTGAGTTTTCATTGAAAAAATCAGTTGGCCGTCTTCTTCATAACCTATATTCAATCCTATGTGTTACAGCGAAAATCAAAATTATTAATACTATTTCATGGATCATTTTAACATTTTACACCACTATACGCCTTAGTGCGAGGAAGAACAGTGTTGATTTAGCTATAGGTCAGATGCAATTTTCTGCCACTGGGTGGAGCTTTATCTCCAAATTTTTTCAGACCATTATTTCTCAACTGTTGGTCATATGTAGTCAAAAATTGATGCATTGAATTGACTCGAGGATATCTATCTTGTATATATTATATAATTTTACTCTATATGTTATTTTTTCAATTCAGTTTGGAATAGTTGCATCACAATGAAGCGGGGCACCCTTTTGTGTCTCCAATATTTATGCCTTGGTTCCTTTGATGTTCCTTTCGGGGTGGTGCTCAGTGCGCTGAACAGAGACACATTAGGGGGAGCTCCTTTTGATGAAAAACTTTTTTTTTCCGAACATAACTTCCTAACCGTTGATCTGATTTAGTCTAAATTTGGTGCATATGAATCGACTCAAGGAGATCCATCCATTGTATGTCATACTTTACTGTAATTGTTCATATTTAACTCACCGGGGGGGTTTGCGGGGGAAAAAAACGAATTATTTTTGACAGTTACTTCCCAAACATATGTCTGATCATGTCTAATTTGATTCTATACAAGGAGATCTATCTTGTGTACAGTATATATATATATATATATATATATATATATATATATATATATATATATAATCTAATAGTTCATATTTTACTATTAGATTATAGGGAGTTTTGTGGAAAACAGTTTATCGTCTCTACCCTTCTTACCATAAGTCAGTTATGTCCAAATTGGCTCATATGAATCTACACTAGGAGCTCTATCTTTGATATATATTATTTCCCAATAATAATACATAGTTCACTCATTAAGGTGAGCTTTTTGTGTTTACCACCCAGCCATGAGTCCAGTTGAGCTTAAATGTAGCTCATATGAATGGACATAAGGAAATCTCTATTGTTTTATTCCTGAGCGCAGAAAAACTAGTTAACTGTATTTATCTTTGTTATTGAGTCATTCTGGGTTGGGATCTTAGAGCACATTACTTACGTCATGAAAATAGTTAGGTCGAGTCAATGTGGGCGGTTTGAAATGATTAATGAGTCACATTTATTTTGAGGAGTTCAATCAGTGGGATTGCCAGCTTCAAAGGGATATACCCTGGCTGTCGGGGACGACAGCGTAGGACTAGTTATTGTTTTAGGGGGGTATTGAGGGGAATATGTCTTCTCCAGATGATTGGTTGTTTGAGTGATTGGAAATAATATTAATGAGAGTGGGAGGCAGTAATGCGAGAATTTGAGATAAAGGAGATGTGGAGTTTCTTGTTTGGTTTTGAGCCTTGTTTCCATGATGTTTCTGCAGTGAATAGTCACCGTCAGTGGTGAAAGATGAGGTCAGGTAGTGTAATACGGCCTCTATCTGCTTCCCACACTAACACAATGAAGCTGAAACATGTCAGAGCTTTCTGTGGCTGTAATTACAGCTCTGTGTCTGGTGGGGGTTGGTTCGGGGGCAGAGACAGCCCTTTGTTGTGACGTTAATGTTATCAACAGGAAGAAATGAGCATCTGTTACAGGAAATGGTAGCCACAGCTCTAGCTGCAAGAAAAGCGTAATAATGTTGCATATGTGTAGTCGAGGAACAGTGCTGTTGTTGTGGAGGATCATATTTGCCTTGCACACAAACTTATAGCATTACGCTTGCACTTAAAAATATGGTATTAGATAAAATACACACAAGAAGAAAAGAAAATCATTTGTGATGTACCTACTCATAAGTTGGGGCCTCTGAGTTCAGATATCTAAGGGCCTCTTGGTGCTGTTCCCGAGGTGAGCAAACTCCTCCCTGAGGGAGAGAGTTTGAGGATGGAGCTAACAGTGAGAGTCGTTCTGCAGCTCACCTTTAATGCATGTGGCCATCGTTGCTGTGAAAAGGTATTCACTCCCCTTTAATTTTTATATTTAGTTGTGTCATCATCTGAGCCCTTCTGAAAACTGGAAATCAGTCTCTGACATCACTGGATAACTAAAACTGATTTTAGCCCACTCCTCTTTCAAAACTGCTTCAGTGCGGCCAAGTTCCAGGGTTTCTGAGCATGAAGTGATCTTTTCAGTTCCCACCACAGCATCTCCGGGGGTTTAGGTCAATCTCGGGTTCGGCTTGAATGAGAGAATTCCCTCAGAATGAGAGAGAGAAGAGAGCAGATTTCATGTTTCCCTGTTCCTGGCCCAGAGCGTCTCCACAACATTCCACTGCCAAGTCCATGTATGATTGTAGGTCTCATGTTTTTCTAGTGGAATGCTGTGTTTGGTTCACACCAGATGGAACGGGACCCCATCTACAAACATATTAACTCTCTTTTGTGACTTCCGGAATCAGCCCTCATCATGCTCTTGGAGGAATTTCTGAAGGTGTTCCACAACCATGGATATCCACCAGACTGATGGATATCCATCACCTCGTGGAATTTCTGTTGATTTTGGCACAGTGTGCTACTGCTGAGACCAAAGAGGAAACGTCCTGCTACTGAAGGCGGTCTATTGAAGTGATCATGTGATTGGTCAGGTCTGATCCAGCTGGAACAGGTTATAAACAAAGTTTGGTAGTTTTTTCGATTCACTCTTTGAGTCGTTAAATACTTTCCACACAGGCCCAGTTGGTATTAGATTAGATTACATTACAGACTGCACTGATCCCTCCATGTTCAAGTCACAACTCAAGACCTACCTGCTTTTAATATGTAATCTGTTGTGATTCAAAACGTATCTTTATTCTTATTTCTATCTTCTTTAATATCCTGTGTTAAAATGTTACTTTACTCTTTATCTGTAAAGGGACTTTGAGTATTTAAGAAAAGCGCTCTATTATGAAATTGATAATTATTACTATTATTAGATAGTCCTTTTGCTTAAAGAGATACACACAGAAATAGAAAAAAAAACAAGAGGGCGTCAATTCTTATCTTGACTACTAACAGAACTGTGCATAGAGTAGAAAGAGAGAAGTGTTAATCTAGATGTGATTTCAACAACTCTTTTCTAACTGTGTTGCAACACCAAACTGTTGGTGGTTGGGTGAAGCTAAACCTCACTTTAGCGTATGTCATATAACTGTAGCCGTCCAAACCGCCTGTGAAGAAACCGTCTCGTCTTCACAGGTGTCTGTTTGTTTGTTATCTGCAGGATTACACAAAACTGTTCCACATACAGATTTATTACTGCGTTCGTTATCACGGTCAGTTTGACTGTTTCCCTCTATTACAATCAATTATTTGAAATTATTTGAAAGTTTTATATTTTGAGTTTTCGACAGAAAGATCTTCATAGCATGTACATCTGTCAGCCATAACATTATAACCGCTGATAATTGAAGGGGATTAACCTTGATTATCTTGTTTTAGTGGCACCTGTCAGTGGGTGGGATATATTAGACCGCAAATGAAATGGGGAAAAAAGATTAATCATAGCGATTTTGGTGACGATCAAATTTTTTCTACATAGCCTATATTCCAAATAATATGACACTACTCCAGACTCCCAAGAACAATGGAAGATCTGAAATATACTGATGCATTTATTATATCCCCAGAAAGTCGGGGAAATTATGGAATCCGCCGCTGATCCTTTGTGTTAAGGCAGTAACTCAAAAACTGTTGTATTTCATGGTTCATTTTCTAATTTTATACCTCCATAGTCAGTAGTGTGAGGAACAACTGGATTGATTTTTGGAATGGTCTGCTGCATATTTCAACCACTAGGGGGAGCTTCATCTCCAAACGTTTTTGGGCAGTAATTTCTCAACAGTAGGTCAGATTTAGTCCACATTTAGTACAAATAAATCAACTCAAGGATATCTACCGGGTATATATAATTTTGCTCTAATAGTTAATATGTTAATCACTTGTGGGGGGCTTTTTTACGAAAACACTTTTTCCAACATAACATAGCGTAACTTCCTAAAGTCCAGATTTTAAAGTCCAGATTTTCTTCATATGAACAACCTCAGGTGATCTAAGTTATATTCTCATATTATACCGTAAGTGTTCACATTTCACTCATTCACTTGCTGATACGCATGGGGAATGAAGTCCAGTCTGTGTTCATCACAGAGCTGTTTTGTCTCCAGAAATCGACCTTCAGAGTATTAGACGTGGTTTTAATCTTAAAAACAACCTACTATTAGCTAATTTAACATCCACACATATATGTGGGTTGGTTGTGGCTTTTTTATATTGACACTGGTCACATTATAGTCTGGATTACCTCAGAGTCTACAGTGAATATGGGCTGGAGCTGACTTCAGATGATGTCATCGCTTCAATGTCACATGTCAGTGCTAATTTGAAAGAGATGTCTTTCCATAGGGACTTGAAAGGGTCAGTAGGGGAACATATTATCCTCTGATGACTCTTGTTTGAACATTGTAAGAAGGGGCTTTTTGACCACTTTTGTCAGTTACTCATGAATTGCTTAAAAGATAATCATGGAACTAGGTTGAAGGGTGGATCATTTGCCAAGAAAGAGCTTGCTAAAATTTGTTACAGATCCAGATAAAAGTAGGGATTCAGGAATTCTTTCTTAGACATCATGTTGTCTATGGGTCAAATTTGAAGTTTTATGAAGTTTTTATAGCAGAAATATGGATGTCTTTCAACAAACTACCACACCAATAAGATCAAGGTTCCATACTAATAAGATTATAAGTTAGTTATTTGCTAATAAAATTGCTGACCACTACTTTCAATGAATTTATAGGTGTTTTATTCAAATTAACCATTCGTTTTCCTCACCAAAGAAACAAAAAACCTATTGAAAAATGATTTCTTCGCATATTTTATTTCTTTGGACCATTTATTGATTTAATATGTTAAATTTAATATCTTAGAAAGTAACCTCAAACTTACAAATTAGGGGTAAAGCATGTTTTAAACAATAAAAAAAACTGACAAGGTTATTTCATGATCAAATGATGTATTTCGTGGAAAATTGTTAATTGAATTAGATAAGCTCGAACTATTGGTTAAAGTTGTTTTTAAAAAAACCTTATTAGTCATTTTTTTGTTACATAATTCTGTTTGATAAGTCCTGACATGCTAATATGCCAAAAGAAAACCTTCTTATTGAATGGGACGTTTCTCAATAGCGATGCTTACTGCCTCCTCCTCAGTACACACTTTGTTGTAAGGTGTCTAACAGGGCTTCATCCTTGGCCCCTTACTCTTTAGCATAAACATTCTGCCACTGGGTCAATTTATAAACGGGTTGAGTCTAGTGGCCCACAAGTGTAGTTACTCAAAATGTGCTCAACCAAACAGTTGAATTTTTGTTTGTTAAATATGTGGCATATGTTATTCTGTGACAATACGAAATAACTGCATTTTTAGCTGATGCTATTAAAAAACGAGTGGTAGAATTGACTGTAAATTACATCTTTTGATTATTAAATTGACTGATCTAGTATAGTTGAATTGAGATAGGAGTTATACTTGATGCCTTGTAAACAGTTGAACCAAACCGGCAAGCCCATACACGGTTTACATGTTTACAGATGGGGTGGTATTTCATCATTTTACCCAATTATACAAAAACCACAGAACCAATCCCAGAGAAACTTGTTTAGAGGCATGAATCAGTCGAGCTGTAGCTGAACAGATGTGAACGATTGTTCGGCTTTGGTGGAGTTTAGCGCTCTTAAGACTACTCTGCTATACTGTTCTGCATTTAGGCATTGGAACAATTAGTTAACTAAAAGGGATCAGATTTACATACGAGGGACTAAATATTGGTTTCAGGTTTATAAATGTGAGTAATTGCTTAAAATCCATTTCTTGTCTTATATTATGGTCAAATTAATATGGCTTTTCATTTGGATTATTGGACAACCCAAGACATATAAAGAAATATCAGGTTGTAGTAAAATATGATTAGTACTTTTCATTATTTATTATTATTTAACATAATTGTCAAATAGATATATTTATAAAAATAATCATCACATAGAGCCTGACATTTGAAAGTCCTGTCTAAAGTCAAATGTGTTTTTTCTTTACAGTAAACTGAGGTATTTATTATTTCAACTAATTATCATGAGAGGTGGGAAATTCATTTCCCAAAAAGCAGAAAAACGTGCCCCATCCTTTGACAAACCTCTTTGTTTTAACCTTTAAGTCCGAAGGGTGTTGTAAGCCAATTCTCGCAATTAAATTGTTGAGAAACTCTTTGATAACTACTGCATCAAATTTGTTAGAAATACCACACAGACATAGTTAAAAACAGTTATAAAACATTGAGAACGATTCCCATATTGAAAACAACTTATTAGAAAAATATGAAGGGAGAAGCTACAGGCACACACTAAAACTTATTAAATATCAAAATATGCAATTGTGCACATTAACATTAGCGAATACCAGGTGAAAGTCTGATTCTGGGCCCGCAGGTGAGAAGGACCAGACTGAAGGTTCTGAAGTGATCTGTGTTTGATGGGGTAGCACGTAATCTCTCAAGTATTGGCTCCGCCCCCTGCTGGTTGGACATATTTTAGTGAACATTATATAAATTGCACATGTAGACAAACATAACTTGTGCCAAATAACCTCTTGACATCTTTTTCATGAGCATCATGAGATTATTTCTCAGGCACATTGGAAAAGAAAGACTCCACGGCAGCATTAGTGCATTAGCTTTTTATGGTCAGAGGCAAATGTAGAGGCTCATATTTTGGCATTTAGGGTGAAAGGGGTTTAGGGTGAAAGCGGTTTAATTAAGTTATAAGTTAAGTTCAAGACAATCAGCTGTGTTTGGTTCTCTGAGTGTTTTGTACTGTACTGTACTGACCATGCTTGACATCTGAGGAAACAAAGAGCCATAGAGCCCAACTTGAAGGAAGCATTCTTGGCCTGTTTCTTCTGCCAACCAGAGTTGGAGGTCTTGTGGTCACCCGTTTGTGTGTCCGCCCGTCTGTTTGGTTCTATATTTCAAATTAAATATTTCAAATTAAATATTGCGCTGTCGTGGCTGCCAACTGAGAGTTCCTTTAATTTTGAGGCAGAGCTAGACACATATTCTGGACCACATTTGATTTCTCTTCAACTTGCAAATATAATAAAGACAAATAACAGGCCCATAAAAATCATAAATACCCAGACATGGTTAATTGATGTCTGGCACTAATATACACAGATCTGGGTCATAATCCAGATCTGACAGTTAAAATCAACAGAATTGGAGGCGGGTGGTTATCACCGGGTCACAGTCCGTTAACTGAGGTTTATAGATATGGCGCTAATAAACTAATAAATGAATGGGACCCATAAACTAGTGACGCTCACATCACATGATTCAGAAATGCTAAGATTAAGTTTAAAACCTCAAAGAATGTGATTCCATTTGGTATTAGATACAACCCAGTAAAACAGTGTCATCATGGAGAGATTAAATCTTTATTGTATATAAAATCTACACCGATCAGACAAAACATTATAATCACTGAAAGATAAATTCAAAATAACATTTACTATCTCAATGGAATGCAATGTTAGGCAGAAATCTTAACTTAAGTATTTGAAATGAGTGAATCAGAAGCACATGTGGTTGACCTACAGTGGTCAGTACCTTGCAATGTGATCTGTAGAAAAGACTGGGTCATGGGCACCCTAAGGCTTACTGATGTGCAAAGGGAGTGGAGATCAGTCTGTGATGTCTGATCATACAGAAAAGGTCAATACCGGTTCTTATAGAGAGGTTTCAGAAACTATCACAAACCAGAGATGTTGACTTAAAGACATAAAGGTTTAGTTTTATATGAGGGGGAAAAGAGCAATGCACAAATCTGTTTCTTAATCTGTTCGCCAATGTGACTTTGAATAATTAATAAAGGTTCTGTGTGCTGATTAAAAACCTGCTGCTGTCTGTGTTGCTGCAATTTCATATGGATTTGTTGTTCAGAGATTTCGTTCAAGTCATATACTTAAGTGTGCTGAACTCTCTGATCCATGAGAGCAGATTTTGCACAGATTTTAGCATGGCTCTTTTTTTATATCATCTGACACTAGTTTGGCTCCGTACCTACAGAGTATCAGGCAGAAGGTTGTTAATATTATGGCTATTTTCAATTGAATGAATCTGTATGGTTTTTGTTTTGCTGCTAAACAATACCTGCAGGATTTTCTTTTGACCTCACTTGGAATGTTTAAATTATTTTATTCAGGTTCAGGTGGCCATGAGGGCGCAGGTTCGCACTCTCTGAGGTAACAGATAGTTTTTGTCATTTGTTTGAGCTGTTTAGCAGTCGTTCCTGTGCAAACATGAAGCAAGTTGCATTTCTGCTAAGTGCATCAGCCGCATGTTTCCTTTGAGCGTGTGTGTTCTCTACACACACTGAAACTAACAACCTGCCTGTGTCCTGAGGCGGTGTGTGTGAGAGTGACGCATCAGCATTGGGCGTGCTGCTGGGTGCAGAGCTGTCGTTAAAAAAGAGCAGATACAGAAACATCACATTGAGGAAGTCAATAATGATTCAGGCGACCAGGTGACGGAGCAGTCCCCCGCATTTAAACTGCTGACTATTATTAAGTGAGGTTGAGAAGGAGAAGGAAACTTGGCACACAGCAGCCTTAAAAGGCCAGAGCCTATCTCAACCAGGCCTCCATCAGCTAACAAGGACTTTGTAACCCTTTGATCATATACAGTAAACCTCTCCCTGCTGTGAGTGACTTCCAGGTAGGAAGCTCTTAAACCATCATATAACCTCTTCCTTCACAGGGATCCAACAAACCCAATGTGAGCAAAGCAGCGAGTCCATCATGGCAAACCAGGAGCCCGTCAACCCTTCCCATGCAACCTTCGACCTCTTTGTCCAAGCCCAGACCTGTAAGGATGTCAGGCACCACTTTGCTGAGCTCTGCAAGCAACTGGCGATCAATCCCAAGGATTTCAGGAGCTTCTACTCCAAATTAAAGGAGAAACTGAACTACTGGAAGGCAAAAGCTCTGTGGACGAAGCTGGACAAGAGAGCATCTCACGCAGATTACCAGCAAGGAAAAGCCTGCACCAAAAACAAGGTAATAACAACTAATGGTTATATTCTTTATCTGTACTTTAAAAGATCTTTGCTAACCTTTTTATGTTAGAACAATGTTACTTAAGGGCCTATTTCTTATCGTAGTGAATGGACTTTTTAATTAAGTTAAATTCCTTGCCCTGCTTTTTCTAGATCTAAATGTGCTCTGGGTGAAAATACTAATAATTTAATTAATAACTCACAGCTAGTAATTACTTAATATCTGCTAATTAGTCATTCTTTGTCAATAATTATCATATTTCGGCTTAGATATTTGGCACATCATAACACCTGCTACAGCTTTTACCAAACATAACCTTAAAATATCCTGCTATAAAGTGGGCGGGACGTACTAAAAATGTTAAAGTGAGCAATAAAGATTTATAAAGATTTGTGCTGAGTTTTATAACGTAATGTAATAGATCAATATGAAAATTACTGTCAAAACTAGAAAAAAGCAGGAGTACGTTTCCTTATAAAACATTTAAAGATAGGAGAACTACGTTTTGAGGACAGTTTTATTATGGACTGGAGTAGATTAAGTTTGAAAAGAATTGCTAAAAAAACCTCAGGGATATCATGGAATCAGCTCATTCATAATAACACCATAGCTTATCTATACTCAAACTATACCATGGATCATTTTAGAATTTTGTACCCTCATAGACCTCAGTGTGAGGAGGAACTGGAGTGATTTGGGGAAGGTTTATTCTATATTTCTGACACTAGATGACCCAAATTTTCAGGCCATAACTTCTCAACCGTTGGTCCAATTTAGTCCAAATATGATGCATAGGAATCGACTTGAGGAGCTCTTTCTTGTATACGTACTGTTTTACTTTAATAGTCCATGTTCTACTCACTAGGCTGAGCTTTTCGACATAACTTTCTTACAGTTGATCAGATTTAGTCCATATTTAGTGAATAGCGTCGATTTCAGTAGATCTATCTTGTAAATATAATATTTTACTCATTAGGAGGACCTCTTTTCATAAAAAATTTAATTAAAAAGATTCTGTACATAACCCAAACTATTTCATGAATCTTTTACCTATTTGCATTCCACATAGACCTTGAGAGCCCAAGAACTGGATTGACATTTAGAGCGATTGGTCGGAAGTTTCTGACACGGGGAGCTTTATTGCCAAATTTCTTGGGGCCGTAATTTCTCAACAATTGATCTGATTTAGTCCACAGTTACTGCATATGAATCGACTCAAAGAGTTGTATCTTGCTGATCTCTTTACCCTTATTCTAATCCAATTGTTTGTATTTTATGCACTTTGGAGAGCTTCTTTTTTTTTTTACTAAAAATACTGTGTAAATAACTTCACATATAATTTGAGGAGTTCGATCGGAGAGATTGTTGGTTTGTATAACAAAGGGGATTGGCGACTCTTCAGGGATATAACCTGCATGAACCTAGCATGCAGTTAGTTTTCTCCATTACTGCAGACAATGGGGGAATTTAGTGGACTCCTTAATTTATTGTTTGAAATCCACCACTGAAAAACTATTGTTTATAGGAGTTAGAGGATTAGAAGTGTTGCTGATTAGTTAGTTGATGATTTTAATGCTGTTTCTGACAGGTGTCAGAACACAGTGACATCACAGATCTGCATTGGTGGCAAAAGAAAGACTTCCACAAAATGATGCATGAAGTGACAATGAATGCAGATGGTTTTAATGTTATGGCTGATCGGCGTACATTCAAGTGCATATATGGTAGATGGAAAATAAACTGTTCATATATAGTGCTTTTCCAGTATGCTCAACTACTCTAAGTGCCTTTAGGACACGAGTCAGCATTGACCCACACAAACATTCATACAGTGATGACAGAGGCTGCTATGCAAGGAGCCACCTGCTCATCAGGAGCAATAACCGTTCCAGCGATCCATCATTGCTCTGTAATGTAGTATAAAAAGCAAACACAAAATGTTGCCCAATATGCATATTACAACAGAAACAGGACAACATCAAAAGTAAAATTAAAATAAAAAGGAAATAGCTCTACAGTGTTCAGATTTGCAGAGCTATGAAAACTATGAAACTGAGTGTTAAAGTAGGTCAAATATAGAAATTGCAGTAAAATAATTTTAATCCCATGGTGTTGTTTTACTAAATTTGATTACTTCTGCATATAGAAATTGTGTTCATAAATATTTTGTGACGTCGGACAACTCACTTGCAGGACCATCACAGTAAACCAGGGCTGCTATGTCATATATTGTGTTAACTTAAAGTTAAAATGCATTAACAATACCTTTTTAACAATCGCTATAATTAAGAATGAACAATATGTCAGTTCTTTTTTATGGTTTTGATTTCAGAAGTGGTTATTATCAGATTCATACCAACTTTATTGGGTAATTCTTACAGTGACACAGGAAATATTTGGTCTTTAGAAGAACAGGAAACCTCATTTATCATGTGACACCAGCTTCAATTTTTTTCTCTGATTAAAAGCTGCTTATTAGATTTCCTAATTTTTTTGATCACTTTCTGTCAAATTTTCCCCTCCTCCTCTCCTAGTGTCTGGTGTTGGGGGCCGGACCTTGTGGGCTGAGGACGGCCATCGAGCTGTCCTTGCTGGGGGCTCAGGTGGTGTTGCTTGAAAAAAGAGACGCCTTCTCCAGGAACAATGTTCTCCACCTGTGGCCCTTCACCATTTATGATCTCCGCGAGCTCGGTGCCAAGAAGTTCTATGGAAAATTCTGCAGCGGGTCTCTGGATCACATCAGTGAGTGATTAATGGTCCCGTTACTGTGAAGCAGATCGCTGAGATGTTCCCATTAGCGCTGAAATGATTAGCTGAATAATCGATTCAGAGGTGTGTAGAAAATTATTTTTAATTTGCACACGTTCCTTTCTGATGAAGCAGCAGGAGGTCACATAAATAGTTTGAGAGTGCAAATTAATTGTATAACCTTATTACATTAGTAGGGCCATTACATGACTCATCCTCTTTATAGATGAAGCTCTCAGAACCTGGGGGCTTGTGTTATTTCCATCAACATTATGACTCAGGTCTCATGTTAACACATCATTATCATTCACTAAAAAGGGAACTTCTTGGATTTTCCACAGTTATGTTGATTTGACTCCTGCTTGTATGAAAAATATTGTATAAAACTATGTTAAGCTCCAGCTGCATCATGTCTGATGAAATGCAGCACGAGAGAATACCAGAATGGTTTGGAGTGGAACAAAACCAGTGTTACATAATATACATAATGTGCACGTCAAGTCTTGTAGAATGCCCATAATATGGGAAAATAAATGGCACATCTGGATTGAAAGTCGTAAGCTAAGATCTGCTTTTCCTACATGCAAGAAAGTAAGGCCCATGAATGTTAAGAGGTTCAGTATGTAACATTTAGGGGGTATTTAGCAGTATCTCTTTGAATAAATGGAATATAATATTCATAGATAGGTATTTTTTGTGTACTTTCAGCTGAAAGTGAAAATATTTAGATCACAGAAAGATAGGGATATTATGGAATCGTCATCGCCGCAGATCCTTTGTGCTAACGCGATAACTTAAAGTATTTCATGGATCATTTTCAGATTTTAAATCTGAAAATTGTGCGAGGAATATTGGCAACAGTTCAGATTGGTACTTTTACAGAGTGCCCCCCTTTTTTTTTTTTTAAATGTGTCATAATGTGAACATGGGGTGTTTTTCAATTGAAATAAATGATTAAAAAAAATGAAAGAAAATTGCATAAACTTAAACAAAGGGATGGGCATTTCAGGGAAATATAATTGCTTTCCTAGCAACCAAACTCAGTATGCCAAACAAATATTTAATTTTGAAATTTTCAAATGTTGAGTGTGGGAGTCCAAAAAGTTCAAAAAAGTTCATCCCAGTTAAAAGTCATTTTTGTCCCACATATTAACTCCAATTCTGCTCATCTCTTTTGGACAAAACCAGAATATGTGATAATGACTAGCTTCCTGGGAGCCACAATTCCTCCAGCAGCTGGAAGAGCCTTAAAGAAGAGACCTCTGAGCAGGAGTGATAAAATATCATCTAAGACCGTGCACATATTTGAAATAAAATATACACCTGTGTTTTTCAGGCATCCGTCAGCTGCAGCTGATTCTGTTTAAAGCAGCGCTCCTCCTCGGGGTGGAGGTGCACACCGGAGTGGAGTTTCAGGGCTTGATTGAGCCCTCAGGAGAAAATGGTATTTATGATCTCTCTACAAAGTACATCATCATCATCATCAGTTATGAATCAAAAACAAGCTGAACATTAGAGTCGTGATGAAGTCTACAGAGGGGTGGGGCTCATTAAGGTTTGATGTGTCTCTGGCAGGTTGGACGGCCAAGCTGCAGCCCGCCTCTCACCCTGCAGCAGTCTTCCAGTTTGATGTCTTCATCTCTGCTGGGGGAGGCAGGTTTGTCCCTGACGGTGAGACACCTCCCGTTCTCGCTCTTGCAAAAGGGGGCAGAGAAGTTTTGCAAGGCCCATCTACACATGGACGCAAAACACAAGCATCCTCCGGCACCCATATTTAATAAGCAAGCTTTCATCAGCCAGGTTTCCTCTTTGCTTCCTTCAGGGTTCAAGCACAAGGAGCTGAGAGGAAAGCTGGCCATCGGCATCACGGCCAACTTCATCAACAGAAACACCGCTGCCGAGGCTCAGGTGGCGGAGATCAGCGGCGTGGCCCGCATTTACAACCAGAAGTTCTTCCAAGAGCTCCACACTGAAATGGGTAGGAAACCACCTTAGACAGCACACTCTTAGAAATGTTTGTCAAACTTTCACTAATCAGCCAAAACATTATAACCACCAATGAGGTCAGAATTTAACCTAGGTAATTTTTTTTATTTTTTCCTTTTCCTTTTTAACATGCTGGACTTAATTCATTCTGGATCTTGGTTTTATACTTTTTATTAGTTTTTCATAAGTTTTTATTTTTTATGGAACACAACAACCAAGTATAGAAGCAAGACCTTTGACAATTTAAGATAAAAGATTAAAAAAAGATGACCAGTGTTACAGAAGCGACAAATTACATGAGAGAGACAATAGTGAACAAAAGAGTAGCATCAATACACAGAAATAGTTTTGCAAGATATACAAGAAAGAGAAAACCAGACATTCAGGTCTACTCTGCCTCTAATAGTCTGGTTGTGACTTTTCTGGCTTATATTTTTATGTTTACATGACAAGAAGTTCAATTTTAGAAGATTTAGAAGAAGGGGTTTCTTTCTTATGAAACTATTAAACAACCAACTACCAAGACTTGAGTTGGGGGCTTTTCGTGAATCAGGGCCTTATTTCTCATATGGATCTTTTATTTCCACGATCACTGGATGAATTTTGGCTTATTCTGTGAGGGTTCCTGCTGTATGCCTCAAACAATCTTCAACATTGTTTTCAAGAAATGATTGTTTCACATTTCCTTTCACCTTTGGATATTTGGAAATAGAGATTTTTTATTTGGAAAATTGTACCTTTTTCTCAAGTAGGCAATTAGAAAAATAAAAGGGACAAATTAAATAGCAAATCTTTTCCATGAAATATACCCATAGTTGATTGTGATTATTTCTACTTGTTTTTTTCTTTCTTTTTCCTACATGAGTCAGTATATATAAGGTTTAACATGAAGGGCAGTAAATCAATTATAAAAACCCTTAATGCACATGTCCTCTGGGGTCAGGCCCAGGTGAATGGAGGACAACTTGTTTTGAAGCAGCCTTCTGCTCTTTGACAAATGGAGGCGACAGCAAAGGAAATTAGTTGCTTCATTTTATTTTGTGCCACAGTTTACACTTAGTAGGAAGATGATTAATGAAGTACATCCTCTAAAGTAGAACATTTCTAAGAAGAACTGCGGATCTTATATTTTCATTTTATTGTTCCACTGTTGCTGCAGCCCTGAAGGCATGAAATTAATATTCACACTGTCAGCCTTACTTCGTTTTGAAGTGTGAAAAGAGCAGGGAGGCCGTTAATCTTCGCCCCAATCCCCAGTTAATTTCCAGGGACAGCGTTAACCATGATAAAACCCAACCCTTCCCTTTTGACCAATCCGCTAATAGGAACCCTTATTTGTTAATTAATCTTCCAACGACGCCTTCGAAACCCAGATCACACCAAGCCCAACCACTTTATAATTCCCTCTGGCCTCATCTCCTTCCACAGGCACCAGAATAACCAGCAGAAAAGCAAACAAGCTAATGGCGGAGAAAAATATCACGACTGATAGAAAATGGTCTTTATGTCAGGCGTCCTTATCCTCCACTGGTCTGTTTCTCTTTCTCTACGCCCAACAGCATCTCAACATTTTTATGTTCCAGGTATTGATTTGGAGAATATCGTTTACTATAGAGATGACACCCACTACTTTGTCATGACTGCCAAGAAGAAAAGCCTGCTAAAGAAGGGGGTCATTAAACAGGTGAGAACAACACATCCATTACCGGGGAAGAAAACTCCTCAGCGGAAAAAACAAACTGGGTGGATGTCAATCATCTCTCTTCTCTTTCTGCAGCCCAGACCTTTATCTAATGCGGTGAAACAGCTTTCGGACATGTCACTGAGAATCAGAAACAATGCTATGACTCATTAGATCAAACCTCCAACTCTCCTTCTCTGCAGGACTGCAGCAGTGCGGACGAGCTGCTGGCTCCTGCCAATGTGGATCAAGAGGCTCTGCGCTTCTATGCCTATGATGCAGCCCACTTCTCCACCGGCGGCCAGCTGCCTGACCTCAAGTTTGCTCAGAACTCTGCAGGCCAGCCGGACGTGGCCATGTTTGACTTCACCTGCATGCACCGAGCTGAAAACGCCTCTCTGGTCAAAGAGAGGAGGGGCAAAAAACTGCTGATCGGTCTGGTTGGAGATTGCCTGGTGGAGGTAGGGGTTAGAATTTAATTATCAGGGCCAAATCTCCTCCAGATTATATTCTTTGCAAGCAACAGCAAGACTCTTGGGATGTTGATGATGCCTACTGCGCCCAGCATTTTGGCCTAGACGGAAATATGTAAATAAATATGAATGCAAAAACAAAATAATTTACAATAACGTCCATCTTCTTCACATGTATAATCCTGATTTATCACGGACAGGTTGAATTCTTAATTTATTCTTTAGAATGGCCCAATATCTGTGAGAAAAGTATATGATAATGTCATAAATTGTCATTCACAGTATGGCAAGAAGATAATATCACCCTCAGGATAAATTAGAATAATTTTTGACTCACATTTTACCGCATTTACTATTATTAGGTCAATACTTTAAGCCATCCAGACCACACTCTGTTTCGTGCTAACTAGCGAGAGTTAGCATCAGGAAATGCTAGCATTTGCTCAAAGACGCAGCGTGTAGAGACGCTCGTAGTTATAAATCCTAGCAACAGTATTTGGTTGGAGCAGATCTGTGTAAATGTATGTAGTCAGAGCTGCTCACATGACAGTAAATGCTTGGTCTAGATTTACTAAGTAGATTATACCTTCAGTATTTTATATATTACATGGTAGATTTTGTTCACTAATATAGAGCTTAGTTCTTATGTGAGTGTTTACCTTAAAGCAACCGACTCTTGGTCTTGTCAAGAGGGATGACTGATGAGCTCGTAGGTAGAGTTTGAATAGCTGTGCAGCGCTTTCTTTTTTTGATCTCTTATGTTTTGATAAATGCTTCCACAATTTCATAATAACTCAGTGTAAAAATGTGTATCCACTTATTGTTCATTATAATGCTCTCCTCTCTACAGCCGTTCTGGCCTCTGGGGACCGGTATCGCCCGTGGGTTTCTGGCTGCTTTCGACACGGCGTGGATGGTGAGGAGCTGGGGTATGGGGGTCCCACATCTGAAGCTCCTGGCTGAACGGTGAGCCTGCTTCACACGGTGCATTTTATCCTTTTATCTTGGGCAAAATGTATTTCACGAGTTCCTGTTTTCTTCCTTCCTGTTATATTTCTAACCACTGAGTCAGTGACATGCAGCACTTTTCAGAGAGACACACTAGAAATTTAAAAATGTATTTTCTTGTAGTATGTGGTGGAAAAACTAAATTGATCATTTAAATGTTTAGAAAATGAGCAAATGGTTTTATAAAATTAAAGGATAATCTGAGAGATAAGTGGATAAATATATAGATATTGGTAACATGAACAGTAAGCATTTCATAATCAGAACATCTCCTTATATGGGTGGTTATCTTAGATATCTTGTTTGATAGTTGTTTTTGGTTGCATAGTGCATAGTCCAAAACTATACAATACATGTTTGTGAATGGAAGGAAGGCAGGTGGAATGATGAGGTTTCAAGGAGGAGAGATGGATCCATGGCAAGTTAATCAATAGCTGCTGAGATTTCAGTCAAAGTGGTTGACTCTCAGACTGACACTGTGGCCATACTGTTAGAATAGCTGAAAGGTTAGCATGACTGACAGCTGAGGGAGACCTCCAGTTTCTTGACAAAGTCAACATTCAAACTGTTTAAACTGGAATGAATGCATTGTTAAAGTTGCATTGGGTCTTTGTGGATTTAGAGAAGGCATACAATACAAAATTTTTTTGTGAATGTATGAGCAAGTCTGTAGTGACAGAAAATGATGTTAGAGTGGTACAGGATATGTATGAGAGCAGCATATGACATCAGTTAGTTATGGGATAGGAATGATGGATGGGTTCAAGGTAGAGCTGGGATGGCACCAAGGATTGGCTCAGAGCCCCTTCTTTTTTGCCATTGTGTTGGACAGGCTGACTGATGAGGTAAGGCAAGAGTTTCCATGGACTATTATATTGTGGGATGACACTGATCTGTAGTGAGAGCAGGGAACAGGTGGAGGAAAACCTGGAGAGCTGGTGGTATGCCCTGGAGAAAAGATGAATGAATGTCAGTCGCAGCAAGACAGAATACATGGGTGTGAATGAAAGGTAAGCAGGTGGATTGGTGAGGACAAGGGAGTAGAGGTGGAGATAGTGCAGGAGTTTAAGTTCTTGGGGTCAACTGTTCAGAAAATGGGGAGTGTGGTGAAGAAGCGTGTGCAGGCAGGGTGGAGTGGGTGGAGAAGGGTGTTAGGTGTTATCTGTGACAGAAGAGTTGCAGCAGGAGTGAAGGGAAAGGTTTCCAAGATGGTAGTGAGAGCACCTCTACTGGATGGTTTAGAGGCCGCGGCTCTGACTAAATGAGGCAGCATTGAAGATGTTCAGATTTTCTTTGGGAGAGACGAGGATGGACAGGATTAGAAAGGAGCACATCAGAGGGACATACCCGGTTAGACAAAGTCAGAGAGGCCAGATTGAGATGGTTTAGAAATATGAACCAGAGGAATAATGGATATATGGGTAGAAGGATGCTGGAGATGGAGCTGCCAGACAGGAGAAAGACCAAAGAGGAGGTTTCTGGATGTGGTGAGAGGACATGCAGTTGGTTGATATGACAGAGGAAGATGAATAAACACAGGGGAAGTTGAAAACGGATGATCCACTGTGGTGAACCATAAATGGAAGAGTCAAAAGAAGAAGAATTGTCATAATTAATTATGCATGATTCCTCAACGTAATAACAATAAAAAGGATACGTTTTGTTTTGCAGGCACAACATTATAACCACTGACAGAATAACATTGATTATCTGGTTACCATGGCATTACCTGAAACACCGAGTAATAATATTCATAAAACTCATTTGTATCGCACTTTTATTTTACAAAGTGCTTTAAATGATAAAACAAGGAATTAGGAGGCGACACTATGACAGAAATGACAGAAAATAATAATAAGAACCAATGAGGAGCATCTGGTAGAAGAGACCTTAGTTCTAGATTACTAACATTTCATTCTAACAGTGAACATTATGTCCTGAAACTGACGTGTCTGAAGCTGGACAAATTGGTGAGCATGAAGGCCTGGGCGACTTTGACAAGGGCAAAATTGTGACGACTAGACACCTGGATCAGAGTTTGTGGGTGTTCCTGGCTTGCAGTGGTTAGTACCTACTGAGGTGGTCTAAACGGGTTAACCGGCAACAAGGTTGTGTGGCGGGCTCCAAATACTCAGTGATGAACAACTTCAAGGCTGGACCATGTTACCTGATCACACAGAAGACCTACTGTAGCACAGATGACTAAAAAAGTCCTGATAGAAGGTGTCAGAACAGACAGTGACATCACAGAGTTGTTAAATGGTAAACGAAAGATCTGAACAATATTAAGCAGGTGGTTATAACGTCATGGCTACTCGTTATAGATGAAAAAGACTGAAAAGTTTTTTGTTGTGATAAAACACACAATAAAATGACAAGAACATGGATTAATTTCTACCTAGAAAATGTCGTCCTCATGGTGTGAAATTATAAATGTTTACAGTCGAGTGATTTCACCTTTCTTTTGTATTTTCATTCTTCACAGAGAGAGCATCTACCAGGCCCTCTCCCAGACCACACCAGAGAACACCAACAAGAACTACGCTGGTTACACCATTTGCCCAAAATCACGCTACACCAGAGTGAACCTGTCCTCCATCAAGACCAGCCAGGTCAGAACCTTTATCCTTTATTTGCCAAACGCAGATTACAGTCTAAATATGCAACCTGTATCTTCACCTGTCATCTCCTTTAGGTGCAGCACCTCTACGATGTTGATAAATCCAACACGTTGAGCCAGAAACAGAAGAACAGGTTCTCACACATGCGTCAAGGTCAGCTTTTCATCATTCTGCACCCACCCACTCAGGCAGGCATGATCAATGCTCTTTGAGTTTACATTCATCAAGCAGGAAAACCTTTGTGGCACTGAGGCCTGATGAGAACCAGTATTCATTCACATCATATTTACATTTCAAAGACAGAAGTTTCTCTTTGAGCGTTAAACCGCAGACAGGTTGTGGGCTCCACTCTGACGAGCGCTCTGTGTTTCAGATTCAGTCAGTGTTTTTGAAGAGTTGCTCAAATGGTGCCAGAAGAACACAGCGGGTTACAGGAACGTGACTGTCAAAGATCTGACCCAGTCCTGGCGGTCCGGGCTGGCTCTGTGTGCACTGATCCACCACTTCAGACCTCACCTCCTGTGAGTCCCCCTCGTCTCTGCAGCTGGGTTTTGTTTGACAGCACCATTAATGAGACACTGTTTGATGATGTGGTGCTTGAATCTTGTTAAAATGAATGATTTCTAGCAGGTGATTTCCAATCCTTCCATAGGGACATGTCCTCCTTGGATGAGTCCAGCGCTGTTCACAACAACCAGGTGGCTTTCAGCATCTTGGAGAGGGAGCTGGGAATCCCACCAGTCATGTCTGCCAGTGATTTAGCAAACAGCGATCAGATAGACAAGTTATCCATGGTGCTCTACCTCACTCAGATCCAAAAGGCCTTCACTGTGCCAGGAAAAGGTAAAGTTTGGGGTAAAATTTACGAAAAACGGGCTTCTTTCAGGGTCCTAAAATGTTTATAAGTTGACTACATTTTGTCTTCTCTGTCTTAAAAAGTCTCACATTACAGTCATTACTTCTATTTTTGTGTTTGACACTAAACTTTGTTGGCTCTTCAACCTTAATTTGACAAAACACAAAGACAACCTGGGTAAACAAAAAATACTACAAGCTTTCAAAGATATTATTCTTTATTGATAAGGCAAAATGATATCAAGTACTTAAATCACCTGTGTAAAAAAGTATACACCCCCCTGAATTTTATCTCTTTG
This sequence comes from Lophius piscatorius, assembly GCA_009660295.1. Taxonomy (NCBI): domain Eukaryota; kingdom Metazoa; phylum Chordata; class Actinopteri; order Lophiiformes; family Lophiidae; genus Lophius; species Lophius piscatorius. The sequence goes on along the minus strand of VRLP01001633.1, from coordinate 2,965 downwards.
TGATCCGCCTTCAACTGCATCCAAATGCTTCTGATAACTGGAGATCAGTCTCTGACAACACTGTAGTGGAATTTTGGTCCACTGTTCTTTTCAGAACTGCTTGAGTATACCCCCATTGGAGGGTTCGTGAGCAAGAACTGACCTTTTTCATGTCCCAGAGTTTCTCCTCTTGACTCCAGAACCTTCATTTTATTCCTTTCCACCCATTTATAAGTGGACTTAGTGTTCTGACTGTGATCATTGTCTCGCTGCATGAGCTCACAGACGGACCACTTCCTGCTAGAGAGCAGAATTCATGTTTCCCTCAATGATGGCGAGTCGCCCTGATCCTGAGGCACCAAATCATTTCCACAATATCAAACGGCCACCTCCATGTTTGATTATAGGTCTATTGTTCTTCTAGTAGATTGGTGTTTGGATCACACCAGATAAAACGGGACCCCTGTCTTCACACAGCTCAACTTTCCACTCATCAGTCCAGAGAAGTTTCATTAAGCTCTAAGGGTCCTCAAGGTTTGTTGTGGGTATATTCAGATCAGCCTTCATGTTCTGAGTCAGCAGCAGCTTCCTTTTCTTCGCTTTTCCATCATGCCATTTTAACCCACAGTCTTTGGAACAGTAGAGCCATGAACTCTGACCTTTACTGAGACCCAGTTCCTTGTTTTCTATGGATGTTTTATAACTTTTGACGGCTGGCCACTTCTGTCAATGTTCACTATTGTTCCAAGTCTTCTCCATTTGTCGGTAATGATGTGATTGAACAGTTATGGTAGTGATCAGGTCATGGTGTGTCCAGCTGCAACTTATTATTCATGCAGTTTGGGAGATTTTCTGGTGACTTTTTTCACCTTAAAATGTTTTGGAGAACCTTTTGTCCTCAATTAAATAATAGTATACTTTAAAATGTTTACTCAGGTTTCCTTTTTAGCTTACATTTGGTTAGAAAATCTGACCGTTTAGTATGTGTTAGACACAAAAATAAAATTAGGAGGGGGTAAAACATTTTAAACGATTTCTTAATTGAATAAATTGGTATCAATTTAATGCTACTTTGTTGATGCTCATTTAGATACTATCTTACGTAAACACATTCATTTGTGCACACAGCTCTGTGAATTAATTCACTTTGCAATGAACATGGATTCTAATATTCCTTCATATTCACAGTTTTTTGGCATACAGATGTGAAATAGCTCTTATCTCTGTTTCATTTCAAATGATCTTAAATTTAACCGTTTGCAGCCCTCGCAAAAAATCTTTTAAAAAAATTCATTTTTAATTACTGCTCTCATTAATTATATCATTTCTAATATCATTTTTGATGCCACACTTTATTTCTGAACATGCTTTCTGGCAACAGCAGCATCAATCCTTCAGTTGCTTAGACACTGCACAGCATTAGCAGAACCATAAAGGCTCAGGTGTCTTCCCACTGGACATGGTTGGTGTTCAGAGGCAAACAAATTGCTGGTGTCTCTTTAAGAGCCTATTACCCAGAATTCATTTGGCTTAAATGTCCAGTGCTGTGCTGAGAGCCAGCCTCTCCTGCACTAAAGCAGCCCAGCAGCAGGCAGCCACGGTGTGAGGACTAGATTATGACTGAAGGGGATCTACTATTCCTGCGCCCAAGGAGGATTTCCTCCTGACTGTTTGTAGCCCAGGTATTTTCGTAGCACGAGGAATTTGTGCAGAGTAAATGTGAAACCAGGCTTTTGTAGGCACAGGGTGAGCTGGGGTGGGTGTGTTAGGCGCTCTCGGTGTGTGAGCTGCTCTGCTGGGGTTCAGCTGACTGATGGGCTGACAGCAGGGAGCTGTCATTCTCTGCTAACCTTATCTGATTGATGAAAGAGTGGGAGTGGTAGGCAGAACCGGAGATCAGGAGTTTAAACAGGATTCGCAAGTTGATTCAGCTGCTGACACTTCAGAGAAACACACAAGTAAGAAAGATACTGTATTCCCCCGACAGTGTTTGGAGATTAATATTCCACATTTGGAATATAGTGTGCAAAAGCTGCATGTAGGCCAAAGTGTTTCCAGGCTTGTGTAACAACAGGACGAGACGAATTTGCTGACATTTTTCAATTCTTTCCACAGATCCTGCAGGCTTATCTCCCTTGTCCAAGCCGCTGACTCTGTCCACGACGCAGTCCGCTGTCTTTTTCCTGAGCAAGCTGAAGCACAACTCTCTGCAAAGACGCAAGGTACGCCCACTGAGACCGGGCTTCCCTGTTTACACACAAAGAGATGTGTGATGGAGATAATTTCAAACACACTGACTCGTTGGCTGGAGTCAGTATTTGATCCCTGTACTTCTTTTCTCTCTGTTTTACTCCCATCTCCTTTGTCTGTTTAATTCAAAGCAAATGGTTTCTGGTTAGTCTTTGAAGAAGTTTGACTGGGGTCATGTGATGTCGTCTCTGCAGGAAAAGCTGGCGTCGGAGAAACGGGGAAAAGAGTCGAGGATGGGAGATGAGGACAGAGTGAGTTGAACGCATTAAATCTGTGCTGATTGTTCTCCTCACCGTTTTGTTTGCCAATTTCAACTCGTTACTTTTGCCCTTCAGACGGAGGCGGTGGTGCCTCCGCTGTCGCCGGATTGTAGTCCCAGCCCAGCCACAGAGCCTGAGCCCGAAGCTGCCGTCGATGCGCAGTTGACCAACAGCGAGGAGTGTTACTTCTGTGGTCAGAGGGTCTACGTTCTGGAGCGGATCAGCGCCGAGGGCAAGTTCTTCCATCGCAGCTGCTTCACCTGCCATCGTTGCGGAATCACGCTCAGACTCGGAGATTACACCTTCGACCAGAGGACTGGTGACTATTTTAACTTTTTACTTCATATTTAATAGATGGGATTCAAAGGCAGACAGATGGGATTCAAAGGCAGACAGATGGGAGTGGCATTCTTTTGGTCTGTAGTGTAGATGGCCTATTTCTTCCCATTTCTAAAAGTCTGGCCCTCTAGATCTCT
>VRLP01001632.1:0-119168 GCA_009660295.1 Lophius piscatorius | reverse complement strand
TGCTCAAGGAGGAATTTGTTGGGTCCTGTAGGTAATTATATAAAGAGTCTGGTCTAGACCTGCTCTTTCTGGAAATCACCTTGAGACAACTGTTGTTGTGAATCAGCGCTATATAAATAAAGTTTGATTGATTGATTGATATGTAACATTCAGGATCAGCTGGAAAAGACGTAGGATGACAAACTCTGGTTAGCTCAATACAACATGAAGAATGATGATGAATTGAATGATGAATGTATTTCTGTATGTTTAGAGTGGTGTAGAAATAGATGATAACTGACATCATGGCAACAGACCTAATAATACTCTACAGACTTTGTCCTCCTTAAATGTTTCCATTAAAGCTCCAGTCGTCTTCACCCACATGCACATTAAGGATCTTTCATCCACAAATCATTGGCCCTCTAGACAGCAGTATTATAATTTTAGTTTCCATGGAAACGGGCAGATGGCCAAGCACATTGTACGGCTGCATCCATGAACCCAGTTCCCCTCGGAAATACATGGATACACCTGATCATCAGCATCAGCATCAGCATCAGAGTTCATCCAACACCAGTGTGTAGTGATGCTGACACACTGCAGCTCTTCCTTTTCTTTTTTTTTAATCACTTTCAAAGAAGCATCGTCTCATAAACATCACACTTTTGGCCAAGGCTCTCCTGGTTATTCTCGAGTCAAGACAGAAGGTGACCGAGATTTTGAGCTCCCTGTATAAATATCTGAGGCTTGCAGAATCAATTCATCAATTTTAAATCACTTCAAAAAATTTAATGTCTTAGAAAAGAAGGCCTTTTGTTGATAGTACTAGTACATTGTTTTATTGCTGATCATGTCTTATCTGTTTTACTATTGATCTTCTGTTTTATGTGATTATTGACGGGTCTTGTGTATTTTTGTATTTATCTTACTGTCCCATTGCATCGTGTTTTAGCCTGTTATAACTGTGTAAAGCACTTAGTAACTTTCTTCTGAAAGTGCTAGATAAATAAAGACTAAGATGACTATTGTCTATATAGAATATGAGTTTAGGGATATAACATCATTCAAACTTCTAGATTAAAAATACACAAATGAAATAAACAACAGTATATTTTGAAAATTATTATTATTATTATTAATAATAAAATTAAACTTCATAATTACCAATAAGAGTTTTTTTCTTTTTAAATATCATTAAATAACACATTTTAACATGGAATGCAAACTGAGTAAACACTTTGAATAAATTTTTTTTATGAAGTGAAGTTGTGTCAGTATGCACCTCTTGAAGCTGATCCTGAAGTTGAAGGAAAGAGATGTATGTGATAAATGTTATTCAACTATGCATTATGGGTATCCTTGAAGTCTAACAAATGCTCTGTATGCATTTTTCACACTGCTTCCTGCATCATATGTATCAGTTTAGCTGGACCTGCATGTTTCTAAGCATATGTTGAAAATTACAGCAAAATTATGTCACTTTTAGCTTCAAACAATGCTTATAAAGTTGTGTGACAATGTACAGTCACTATTCTTTTAATCACATTTACAGCAATATCTACCTTAGTAGCGGTTATAATGTTAAATGAAAGTTATTGTTATATCTCAAACTAGTTATTTAATGTTAGATTTCAAATTTAAGTAAGTATGAAGTTTTCATTTAAAATCTAAAAGGTTACATCTAAAATGTAACTTAAATATTTAAACAACATGCTACTATCACTCCTGGTATGCCTTTTCTATACGCCGCCATTCTGCACTTATGTAGCGGAGACTTGATGATGGGATTTATTCTCAATTAAATCATTAAACTGCGCTCCTGAATTTTTATGAAAACTAAGTGCTCGTTACTGTCAGCACAGAGTGATTGATCCTCTATATTATTAGAGTTACTCATTACTAGCTGATAACCTAACAATAATTGCTTTTATTATTCTTCTTCAGTGAAAGTCAGTCTTCTAATTCTATTTTTATCTTCCTCAGCGAGTCTCAGGGGACTGTTCCTTTTACCGGGAGTCAGAAATGACTGTCGTTGACCGTTTGACTGTACCATTGGCTTGAATAAAGGCTATCGGTCACTGCTCATGATGAAATTATAACTCTTAATGTGGCATGTCATGACACCTGCCAAGGTTTCTATAGAGGTTATAGAATTATATAAACATTGGTAACTGGTTTCACCCTTCAACTCAAGCCTTTATCAGCAGATGATTGGTAGGGTTGGAAAAGTAATAAAATCCTTGGGCGGCAGCCCTCCATCATTGAATCAGTCTGACACTCAGGCTGCTCCCTCTTCATGTACTCACAGTGGAGCTCACAACAGAGCGAGAAGAAAATTGTTGTGATAGCAAACTCATCCCAGGAGATTGGCATGCAGTTCCACCTCTAGATGTATTAAAGATTGTCATTGACAACAGCAAAAGTGAAGAACAGTCCTCAGCTCTAGAACGAAAAAAACTGAACGAGTTTCTGAGTTACCACTGGTGTGTAATCTCCTCTGTTTGTACCTGAAGCTAACAGGATGGAGGAGTTTGGGTTAAAGTACTCTCACCAACCTGTGCACTTTAGAAACTTTCTCCTACGCCCAGGATAGGCCTCTACTGGCAGCTTCTTGCACTCACAAATTGAATGATGAAGCCAAAAAACATAAAAGGAGATGGATGGCAGAATCCTTCTGAGAAAATGACAACCAGATCATTGTGATTTTGTTTTTCCTGGAAGACTTCTCAATAGTTGTGTCATCAGATTATTTGTGGTTGATTCTGGTAATTAAAATTTGCTGTCAACGACAAAAGGAGAGCCAAAAAGAAATGGAGCAACAAATCTGGTAGTAAAATCATTGTAAAGGTCATTGAAATCATCATAACATCAGTTGGTGATCATTGGAAATCTAAATGTTTCCAGAGAGAGTTTCAGATATGTGTATTTTTTCATTAAGTGGGAAACACGTGTGTGTGTCAAAGAGTGCCTGCAAGCAAACAAATGACTTGTCTGCCAGACTGATTTCATTAGAACCATGAAGGATATTCGGGTTGTCTGTGGACAGATTCACTTTTGTGTTAAGTGTGTAGACAGCATTTTGGAAAGAACTATGATTCATATTGTTTGTGTAGCTTGAGAAACCTGTGCCTAAATTGTTAAGAAAATATTTAGTAAATAACTTTGTTATTTACTAAATAAGTGATAAGTTCAATCAGGGTTGCTTGTACAACGCAGGGGACTGTGGACTTTTCAGGGCTGTACCCTGGCTGTCGTGGATGACAGCGTAGGTCTAGTTTAGTCTAGTTATGAATGTTTTAAAAATGTGCGGGGCTGGGTGATGGAGACTTTTAAAAGTAAGTGTGAGGTTGCAGTATTTGATGAAGTTGTCAAAACTTAGCCGTTTTTTCTTCTTTAAAATACTGCACGGATGAATCCTCGGTGGTGTCCTGTCCTGAATTTTGATAGCTTGGTTGTAAAGGGATAATAGGGGATTAATAATAGAGGCTGATGTCTCAGAGGTTATGCAGTATGATAGATGAGACAAAATCATGGAATGCATAAAAGTTAAAGCTGTACATGGTAAGCAGTGTCTGATATGTCTGAAGGTTTCTAGATTGGCCATTAAACTGGGCTTTCACTGTACGACTGTAAGTCGTGGCCGCTCAATTTCAACTCACACTGTACGAATCAAACGTTTGCGGATGCTCAGGATTGCCGTGCTAACATTGTACTGTGATGTGTCTGGATTCTGCTGCTAAGTGTGGTTGTTAGCAACATGCTAAAAAGACAGAAACAACCTGTCTTCATTATTTGCCATTCTGTGTGCCGAAACTTCTTTTTGTTAATAGTTGCAGCGTATCAGGAAATGTTGGTGTCTAGAGCGCCGTGGACATTTTGGCTGGTCTATTTTGCAGAGAGACTGGGAGTTAAGCGAGCAGATTTGACTGTATAAACTCTTAACTTTATAGCAAGCATCGCTCTGACAGCTGTGAACCTCTCTTATTCGTCCTTTCTCATTAGCAACAAACTGCACTTTCTACTTTATGACTACTTATTACTTATTATTTTAAGCGCGTAGTGTCACCATGGCAACTCAGACGCTCCGCCAATCCTCTTGGGTGCAGGGAGAAAAGAAGGCGCTGACGTCAGCTGATAGAGTTGGGACCTTGCCAAAATTTCAGACACACCAGAAAATCTTCAGACCATCTGACTCCTGTAGGGGGGCTGCTGCCAAAATATTTTGAGGTACCTAAAACATATATTGTCTCTAGTTCGGCATCTTTTATCCTCACTCTTAATTTGTCTATAATTGGAAGCTTCCAGATTGAGAAACATATGGCAGTTTTTTTTGAACATACAGTGTTAGGAAGGAGGTGTCAAGCCACTGTACCATTTTGGTCAAGGAGTCTTTTAGTTTGGCAACAGCAATAGTTGTTTTTATTTAGCTGCCGCAAAGACAACAGCATCATTTGTATCTGCAAAGCCAATCCTTTGCAACATTCAAAATGTCATAGATGTACAAGCTAAACAAAAAATGTCCAAGCACTGACTCCTTTGGAACGCCCATTATACTTTCACTGCAATTAGCTTTTACATGACCAATGGCAACCTATTGAGTTAAATTAAGTTATGTTACGTTTAATTCAATTATTATGTTTCTCTAAAGAGCAGCCTTTGAGGTCAAAAAACTGTACCAACTATATCCCCCCCATTTGCAAAATGTGAAGCGCTCTGAGTGGTTGAGAAGACTAGAAAAGCGCTGGATAAGTACAGTCCATTTACATGTACAGGCAAACATACATATACATACACACCCATATAAACATTACATTCCTTAATATACCACTTTGTGTTTACCTTATTGTGGGTGTAGATACGTGTGAGTGTGCGTGATTGTCACTGGACATGGATACAAGTGATAGGCATCACAAGGCCACACCAACCACTGAAGGTAGGCAGAGAGGGTTGCAGGTGCCGCAGAGGAAATACCTCGGCGAAGAGGAAGCCCCCAGAAAGACGATAGAAGGAGGGTAAAACATTTCTGTTTGGATTTCATTTTCAGTCATTTCATTCCTGAATTTGTTTGTCTGATCGATTGCACGCATTTTTAACTGCTTACTAAAAATATTCTTGATGTACAATATTAAACCAATATATATGTATTAACATGGAACTCAAATGTCAACATGTTATTTAATAGGCCTGGTGTTCTAAATAGGCACCCAAAAAGATTCCAAAAATTGCTTCATTATAGACATTGAGCTGCATGACTCAGGGTTTGTACGTATAGTAAAGGCTGAATCCTTGGGAGTGCAGGGGAATAAAATAATTCCTTCAATGCCTTTTTTGAGCCAACATGTTTCAGAGCCAACATGTTTCAGAGCCCAGCTTCCAAGACCCGTTATGAAATGAATTAATATGATTTCTTATACATATAGTGGGAAGCATACATGCTTGTTCAGTAACAGTGCAAAGTTGCAGCAAGTTGTAGATTAAACAGTAAAACACAGAATTGGTTAGTGTGGTATATATAATACATTATATGTGTAGTAAGATCCTTACATAGCTGATTCAAAGGTGCAATAAAATAGATATGCTGAGCAAGTGCTGAGCAACACAAAGTGCCTCACCAGTGATTAGGCCTCCCTCTTCTTGTCCATCACACCACACTATACAAGAGAACGATAGCCACGACTGGCTTGTAGAACAACAGTACCAGTTTGATGAATATATTGATATTGCATATTGTTTTCTCTGGAAGTTGAGGCGGCTCTGCCCCTTCCTGTGAACAATGTCAGTGCTGCTTCACCAGCAAGTCTATAGTCCAGATGAAGCACCATCATATACCTAAAGACCACATTTACTGCATATTTTGCCTGGCAAATATATTCAGACAGAATATCAATGTGGAAAGATGATCAACAATTTGACTACCATAACATTTTGCATATAATCTTAACTTTACAAACTAAATAATTAATTTTCAATTGTTGGAGCTGTGTGATCTCTATCCATTCTCTCTCCCTCTCTCTGTTTGTGAGTGAATGAGTGAGTGATAAGTGAAAAGACCAGAGAGGTGATAAATGGAACTCAAAAGGAAATCCTCAGTCATGACATCATTTTTAATAAAAAGCCTTGTTTCTGTGAAATGAGTCTGATTGTTATGTTATAAGAAAAAACAAAAACTAACCAAGCAGGTCTTAGGCAAGAAAATATATATAATATTAAAAAACATATATCTGGTTTCTTTGAACCCAGCCGAACAAATTTTACAGTCGCAACTCAATGTGGTTCAAGTGCCAGTCCCAAAAGGGTGGCATCAAGAAGGGCATGTGGCATAAAACTAATGAATATGCGGAGTACAAAACTGGGTAGCACTTCTACTACAGCACGGTAATTAGATGGTAATAGAGGGGTAAATATGGATAATATTTCACTGGAATTTAGGTAACAGGCAAACAATAGTATAGTAATAGTTTGGTAAAATGCTAACATTAAATGATTGTATTAGTGCAATATTTTGATTCAAAAATGGTTTATGGGGAAATTAATGTTGTAATAACATGCTAATAATGAGGTAATACAGGTTGATTTTTCACAGTATTAAAGGCTACTTTCAGTATAATACCTTCCAAATTAGATTAAATTTGGTAATCTCCATATTATAATGCTGAAATTCATCCAACACTTATGTTTCAAACATTCCAAGGTAATACTGTACAATTGTTTGGCTAACCTTGTGACTTCTTACCTGGAAACACTTATTTAGTTCCGTGTAATAACCATGAGTCAGTGCTGCAAAATGCAAAACTACCTGTTTCTTTTTATTTTCATATTAGACTAAACCGAACATTCAGAGTTGCAGATATTACCTGGAAACACTTGTGGTAGTTTCTGTGCAATAACCATTAATCAGTGCTGCAAAATGCAAAACTACCTGTTTCTATTTAATTTCTCACAGCATTCAACTATACACAAGTAATACTATTGATGCCTTCTACATGATTTACAATTCAAACTTCAAAAGAATGCCTCGTATGAACATGTCCTTTTACTGATTAACAAACACAAAAAGCTGATTTAGATACAATGAACAGAAAAAATCATTGCAAACTAGGGCAATCTTTATGAAAGAAAATACACAGATTAGCCTCAACAATGAAACCACTACCCTAATGTTGTGAAAGTTCCCCCGCGTGCCACTGAAACAGCTTTGACCCGTTGTGGCCTGGAACCCACAAGACTACTGAATGTATCTTTTGTTATTTTGCACCAAGACCTTAGCAGCAGATCCTGCAAGTTATTAAGTGAGGCTTGGGACCAACTTGTTGCTCCAGGACATCCAACAGCTCCTTGATCAGATTGAGATCTGTGAATTTGGAAGTCTCATCCTGTTGCTGATTAACCTTCCTTTGACCAGTTTTGGTGGGTAACCACAGATCCACTGATCTGGAACTTCCCACAAAACCTGCTGTTTTGGAGATGCTCTGACCCAGTCACCTATCCATTACAATTTGGGCCATGTCAATTCTTACGCTGCCTTAAACACATCAACTTCAAGAACTGACTATTTTCCTGCTGCCAAATAATATCTGAGCCTTTAACAGGGATCATTGTAATGAGATGATCAGTGTTGTTCATTTTGGCTGTCAGTGTTTTTAATGTAGTGGCTGATCGGTGTGTCTCTCATAAAACTAAACTGTGTAGTCGCGGGTGCATGTTTGTTATGTCCTTGAGAAGGCAAACAGGGGCTCCATCTTTATGTCGTTTACCAAGCCATTAGTTCCACTCAAGGAATCGTAGGGTCTCTCTTAATGTTTCCTCCATCATGTTGCCACTGAAGCGGAACGTCTCTTGCTTGAAGGTCCTCCAGGACCTCTCCATATGTTGTGGGTGTGCTCCTGTAGATCGGTGAAAGAAGAACTTGGTAATGGATATATCCATGTTGCTCAGTCTGTGATAGGGGCGCATGTGATCGCTAAGAATATTACTGCTGGTCTGGCATATCTCTGTAAAATGGGAAGCAGCCTTTCTGCATTTCGTCTAGGAATAAGCTTCAAGACAGGCGGTCTTCGCCATCGATTTACCTTTAACAGTCCAAAGACCCAGCCTCTCCTCCTCCAAGTTGCACCAAACCGTCCACGTGCATACTCAACAATGAAAAGATTTATAAGGCTGACTATATACATACTGTAATAGCCAATTTGAGAGCCACCCACTACTGTTTATTTGATTTAAATGTGCTCTACAAATGACAAACTGAATTTATTAGTTATGCGTAGTTAATGCTTGAAATAAGAAAAAAGTTTAAAAAACCCAAGTACCTACACAGTAACTAAATTAGCATTCTTGCCTTTCTCTTGTTACAGAATTAACCCTCATCAATGACAACAAAGGCGTGTCCTCCACCTATATTCCCCCTCCTCTGCAAGCGTGTGACTGCTCCAACACACACCCGTCTTAGTGTGTGTTGGAGCACACACTAAGACGTGTGTGCTCCAACACACGTTGGAGCACACACGTTGGTCAAACTACGGCTTGGCCGTAGTTTGACCAAGCCGTACATCTTGGTCAAACTACGGCTGCTTCCACGACGACTCCCTTTTCAATTATATCCAATTGCATGTTGCAGACAAACCTGCAACATGCAACAATTCTGTGATCGGATATGAGCAACTTTTGGATTTGGAATTACATATTTTTAATTCAATAATATAATACAGTATTACAATCAAAGCAAACTTTGGTATTAATTTCTGAATCCTAAAAAAATGTGTCATTGGATTGTGTCTAACATGCATAAAAAAAGTTTTGGGGTAACACTAAATCACACTGATCGACACAGGGCCCTATTTTTTTTGCCAACGTGTCTCTTTTTCAGAGCTGCTTTTAATGTGTGATTAATGTTGTTTGATATGATTTGTGTGTTTTTTTCTATTATCTGTTTAACTCCTTAACTTATGTAAAGTATCTTCTTTGTACCATGGAAAGCTCTCTACAAAAAATGTATTATTGTTATTATTAGGGAGTATGACGGACAAATTCTCTGCAGATGGACTATAGATGGATGGATTAAAGCGCATGGTTGGAATTCAAGACCCTAACTATGTGAAACATGGAAAATAATAATAAGCTAATGTGTTGTCATGTGTCCTGCCGTGTACTTTTGCACAAACAATCAATATAATGTAGGATAACTCATACATTGAATCTCAGCACACTCAGTGCACACTGCACTATGCCTTCTGAGTTTCAGAACACCTTTGAGCTATACATTATTTATAGACAAAAATGAAGAGCAATTTTTATGAGGGGCATATTATACTTTTCTTTTCATAGTGTAGACACTTCCAGGTGACTGGCAAAAGGAACGGATTCCTCCATATTTGGCAAAATGCCTTGCAAAACAACTTTGGATTTGGAAAAGAACATTTCAGTTCTCAAACAAGTTTGTGATTCATGGCACAATAATAAACAAATAGAAACAAACAAATATAGAAGAATAAATAACTTACCACTGCTATCATTCCTTGGTGTTTCCACCTATTTTCATTTCCATCCGTTTTCGACTTCTCTTTATTTTTTGTAGCCATTTTATCAGCGTCATTTTCCTCCTTTTCCCCCTTTTCCGTTTTTCTAACAGTTTCTTAACGATGAAAAACTTTGGCTATCCGATCCTTCGGTCCATGACCGGCCCTCCCTCTTTGTATCATTTGAAAACTCCCCCCCTCAACATGAAGCACACAGCTTACAGGAGATCGCTACCAGTAGGCGGCGGGAGCGGGACATAAATGCTGATTTGCACTTCAAAAAGAAAGAGCGGAGGAAGAAGATTCAAAGAACGGCGCCATACATCATTCCACGGCAATTTTGCAATATTTAATGACATAATTGTCATCTGAATATATTGTATTTTTACATTTAACTCTTAGCTAATAAGCTGACTGGGAATCCCTTATTGATGGATTAGAATTTGTTGAAAAATGTAGTGTTAAATTTAAATTGATAAATTGCTAGTTAGTAGAAATATCTGAAAATAAACTGCTTGCGCTGAATTGTAGTCACAGACACAAATTTGTTGATATAACAAATGCATGGTCACCTAGTAGCAATTTATTCCTTTTGGAAGACAAATAACAGTTTGGAAGAAAAGGTAAAATAAATAAACTCTTCATTTTTTAATAGTTTCTTGATATCTGTCGACTGGGCTGAGAATACAGATTTGTGTAGAAAGGATGTCAATTTGAGCAGATGCTATTAGTGAAATAACTAACTTGTATATCTGTGGATACACAGGTATACACTATGTCCCAAAGCCCCCATATGCAGGGGGATGTACTCTATACTTGCTTAAAACAGATTCCGTAGCGGTGCACATCTTGCAGAGTAAGGCTGCACTTAATCATGCTTGAGTCTTTCATGTAATCTGTGGTGTTCTGTGCACAGAGAAAAGCTTTCAAGGCAGTGCCTTGTGGTTGAGGAAAGTAGCAACATTGCAATATAAAAGTATTTTCAATATATCTTCATTCAGAAAATATTAATGGGTTATCAAATTACTACTGATGGATTACTGTGGAGGCAGCATTCTACTGCATTAGCTGGTCAGGGTGGAGCTACTTTGAAGTATTTTATATACTCTTGTCAAGTCACCATTACACCACAGAATATTTCCATTATGATTGATTTCCCCTGTTGAATCATTGTGATGATTCAACAGGGGAAAAAGAGCCAATCAGTTGCAATCATCCGTCTGCGCAGATGCCAGTGGTGGATCTACAGAAGTTATTGAACTTCAGGAGTGCTGGTGTGGAAAGTAAGAACGGATGTCATTTACAACAGTGATCCTAACACCTTACCTTTCGTTCTGATAAATTGAAGGCAAAGTTTGTCTGACGGCTGTAAATATTGTTTAATTTGATCAAAATGATTTGCCCAACAGCTGAAGCTCTCGGTACTGCAGTCCTCTGCCTTCCTACATGATTTTTCTCATGCTCTGGCTGGAGGATCTTGCAGTTTATACTGAGGGCTGGAATTATGTTCATAGCTAGTTGTTTAACTATCATTAGGAATTTTCTAAATTCATTAGAAATTCAAGCTGTTTACAAACACTGGCCTGAAAGGAAGAATTTAGCATGCAAAACAAAGAGGTAAAATTTTGGATTTATTTTCATTTGGGATAGATTATGATTTTTATTGTTCCTATTGACTTTATGTTCATAGAGTTTTGATAATAGCTGCTAATTTAAAACAGCGGAGTGAGTCCTGAGGAGAAGCACCCATGAGGATCCTTGTCACCGTCAGCAAGATATCAATGACCCCCAGCATTGGGTAGGTCAAATTTCTTTCTTTTTTCAGAAAGAAATCAGTGTGAGCTTGGCTGGTGGTGTCCCTGTCCTTGTTACTGAAGGTTATGCCAACTAAGAGCTTCACCTTTTTGAGGATCTGAGGTTTGCAAACATCATCTTTTTCAAATAATTCTCAAAAATTGTATATTACATTTCCAACGTCTTTAATCTATTGCTTTATTGTTGCTTTTATTATTAGTCTTCAACACGCCCCCCCCCCAACTCCCTGATATTGAAAAATATGACCCAAGACGTCCAGTGTCAGAATCATCCACTCCATTAACGTATTCTCGAGTTTGAAGTCAGATTCCAAAACCCAGTGCTTCACAGTATTATGGATTAAATTGAACAGCTTTGGGGATTTGTCACAGATGATATCACGCTTTCCTTTGTTATAGTTATAATGAGGAAAAGAGTCGAAACAGGAGCTCATGTCGCAAAACGCATGTGTGGATGTATTTCAGTGCCACTGCAGTGTCTGTTCTGATTACGCACTGCAATACTCTATTCTGTATAACGTTCGCGAGCGTTTCTATTTTTGTTGCCTATGTCACTCTCTTTTGGTCTTGAGCTGATGTTACACCAAATTTGCATTAATTAAGTTTGTCTGTCTGTTAGTCTGTCTCTCACTCTGTCTATCCCTATAAGCAAATGCCACAGAGAGAAAATCTATGTTCTCAATATAATTTTAGTGCACTTAGATCTGGGAATTAGATGTGAGAAGAGGAGGACTAACTGTGATTGATGTTAGATAGCCACAAACAGATGGACTTGCTCTCTGTCCTCTGAGTGTCAGTGTGGCGCTTTCATCTTCTGCACACAATCAAGTGCTCACAGCTGGAGAAGACTCTAATGCACCAAAGACATCATTCAGACAGAGCTGTTTCTTCATGTCACTGCCGCTGAGGAGACGAGAGGTTGTAAAAACATATTTCTAAAAGACTCAGAAACTTCTAATTTTGACAAATTACCATGTATTGTTATAAGAAGAAAGAAAAAATAGAGCCATTCTTTTAAAATTAAAATAAATCATAAAAATTACACTAAATTCTAACTTCCTTCAGTTTCCATCCTTCATGTTGGGGGGAGAGAAACAAGCGCACCCACTCCAAGTTCTCGGCTTCAAGCATGGAGTGGTGCATAGGGAGCTTGCTGTCAGCAGGGTCAAGCAGTGTTTTTAACATTCTAGCAGAAGCATTATGGGTATGCTGTATCTTCCTTGGAGTTAATCTGCACTGAAGATTCCCGCTGATACCCGCAGCAAACCAACAGAGCCTTTAGGAAACAAGCCTACTTTTGGCCTCATTTTCTAGACCCCTCTCCCTGGTGCGCAAGTAGTGAAGTCCCTAAAGGGGCGTTTGGGATGCTGCCGGGTGAGGCTGCTGTCTCTGAGTAAGCATCAGACAACCACATGCGCCTGATTTGCCTACATGCAGGATAGAGACTGACTTCCATTGAGATCTTATAATGAATCCTAAAAAACACAGGAAGCCAGTGGAGGGAGGTCAAATGGGGGGAAATGTGTTCATGCTCAGGTCTGCCAGTCAAAAGCTGTGTATTGGACCAACTGTAGAGTTCTGGCTTGAAAAATTATTAAATGCATTTCAGCACTCAACACAGGTTGCAATAAACCAGAATAATTTAAACTATATGAAGGTACATAAATGGAACAGTTAGTATCGATAAATTGGAAATTGGAAATTAATTTAATACATTTTTCATTAAATCAGTTGAGGAACTGGTTGCTAATTCCGACCAGTTGAGTTAGAAGACATAAATAGAGATCTCTCAACTTCTTTTCACTTTTCACAGGTAACTCAAGTGAGATTGGTTAAGTTATAATGCATTTAAGGCAATCAAAGGCCATGGATAATTTTGGATTAGATACTACATTCATCAAAAAACACAGTTCGGTTCTTCCAGAGTCAGTGACTCATTTTGTCAACTGCGCTATCAGAGATAATGAATTCCCTGAGTCCTTGAAAAATGCAATTATAACTCCCAATCACAAGTCTAATTATAGGCCAATTTCTATCTTACCCGTGCTCTCAAAAGTTCTTGAGAAAGCCGTTGCTAAACAACTTGTTGATTACCTTGAAAATAACCACCTATTGCACCCCAAACAATTTGGGTACAGAGCAAGTTACTCAACAGAGTTGGCAAACTGTTACCAACTCGAAACAGGAACTATAAAACAGTCGTTAGATGAGGGGAATGTGGTGGTGCCAGTATTCTTGGACTGTTAACCATGAAATTCTCCTTAGTAAGCTCAAAATATTTATTTCCTCCGATGAGGCAATTGCTTGGTTCGGTTCTTATATTAAACGTAGAGAGCAGTTGGTTAGATCCAACTTAACTTGTAAACTGTTCAGACTTGTCGAATGGGAATTCCACATGGATTAATATTGGGAACTTTACTTTTTAGTTAATATATGAAAGATTTACCCCACAGTTGCAAAAGAGCCAGATGCCATATGTACGCGAAGGACACAGTCGTATAATCATTTGACTTTAAATTATAAAAAGGCAGTGTCGATGTGCTTTTAATTAAAAGAAAAGCCAATGAAAATTATGGAGTAAAGATTGACGAGATAGAGATAGATTGCTTTAAATTGCTTATCGCCTAATTAGACAATAATTTGTGCATGCCATGATTTTTTCCCCTTTGTCATATTGTATAACCGTTTGGGGCCAAGCCAATTAAATCATTATACAAACAGGCACTTAAAATAATGGATCAGAAATCTGTTAGATGGCAGAATTGTCAAATTCTCATGAAACATAATTTACTGGGTTTTGACAGCTTTGTAAGCTTTTCATTTTTAAAACTTATTTTCAAGTGTGTGAATAACCTTGCTCCAAAAATAATCGGCCAATTGGTAAACAAACAAAACAGCAAAATTTGAACTATGGCTGCAACAAGCGGAAATTGTAGAACAGCGAAACGCAGAACAACATTCGGACAATCATCCATCACAGTGATAGGCACCAAACTGTGGAATACATTACCACCTGAAACCCCCTTCCCCCCCCCCACACACACACACGCACACACACACGCACACACACACACACACATACACACACACACACACACCTTTATGGTGTCTGTATTTTATGTGTTCTGTATTTTAACATTTGTGTATTGTTTCTAACTTTGTTTGTGTGACTTTAAGCAAAGGCCTACCCAGGGACAGGGGTTGCAATTAGCCTCGGCTAGAAACCTGTTTGCATGAAATCTATTTTGTATTTTATGTGAAACAATGTTCAATATTTTTGTCCCTGCTCAATAAACATCTAAATAAATAAATAAAATACATAAATAAAGGTCTTAAGATTAGATAAGAGCCTCATATTGTAAAATTAAGATTCAAAAACAGAGTTTATCTGTTTATCAAGTTTAGAATCACTGTTCATTATGGTTCCAATGTTGGAAACCATGAGTTTAAGAACATGTTGATTGGAGCCCAGGTCCATAGATGAGGCATCACAGGCATCTCTGAAAATTAAAAAAATGTACTCCACCAACTGCTGAACTGGCATGCAGAGTTACCGGCGTGTTATCAATCACTTTTCTGCTCTGTTCTGGCCTATGTACACACTGCAGAGGGATAGTTTTCTCAACAGTGTCATATGAATGTGAAACTTTTATAAAATGCAAATGGAATTGTGTCAGTATTTTGCAAAATCAGCGTCCTTTAAACGGTCCCCATGATACCTAGGTAGGGAACTAGGTACCATGACAAATTCGGTTTCTGAGAAGCCAAATGTGAAGCTGTGGCAGATCCAACTAATCTGCACACATTGCAGAATATGCAAATCATGATCTGCAGTCATTCTATGTGTAATTAGTCTGTTGTTTGGTCTAAAGACGGAAATCGTCTAAAAACGTTGTCCATAAGTCAAAAGACATCCAGCTCGAACATGAAACTATTTTCATTTAATTAAAAGGTTACCAAACTACCACAGTTACTAAGATTATCATATCCCCGAAAAGTCAGAGATCTAATGGAATCACAATGACCACCTTTATTATAACACAATAACTCAAGAACTTTATTATGGATCCTTTTCAAATTTTAAACTCACATAGACCTTAACGTGATAAAGAACTGAAGTGTTTTTGTGAAAGTTTGGTTGTATATATGTGACAATAGAGAGAGCTTTATCTGAAAAATTCTCCGGCAAAAATTTCTAGACAGTTGGTCCGATTAAGATATATAAGGAGATATATCTTATATAAATTGTGATATATTCTAATAGTTCATATTTTACTCAATAGGATTGGGCTTTCTATTAAAAACTGAGTTTTTCGGATATAACTATAAATATTGGTTTCCATTTAACCAAATTGTGTGCATATATATCGACACAAGGAGATCTAGCTTGTAAATATCGTGTTTTGCTCTTGTAGCTCATATTTTAGAATTGTAACATATAAAAACAGGAAAACAAAAAATAAAAAATTTGAAAACAGCAAGAATATAAAGTTACAATAGGATAATGTAAACAGTTTACTGAACCTACGTTGCATGTGTAGCTACCAAGTTGTAAAGTGCACTTCGTATTGTACATTATATGGTGCCTATTATATTGCATAAGTATGTAACCTGAGTGAAGAATGGACATGAGACAGGGGAATAAACCTGATACAACATTTTTGATAAAACTGCTGTCTGCGGTCAGGACTGAGTTGTTGTTTAGTGAGGAGATTGAAGTGGGGAGGAAAGATAGTTTGAACCAGTTGCTTCTGTGTTTTGGGCTTTTATATCGTCTACCTGATGTTAAAAGCTGGTATTCCTGGTGCATGATGTGTGAGGGGTCTTTTGCTAATTTCTGGTCCTGTCTGACAACATTTTTTTTTCTAAATGTTCTTCAGAGAAGGCTGCTCCTTCACACCTACTGCTTTCATTGCCATTCTGCCCGCATTGTTTAATTTGGTCTGAGACTGGTGTTGTGTCAAGCCGTAACTAATAAAACTCAGGAGAACGGTGTTATAGAATGTGTCAAGCATCCTTGCAGTAACACCAAACAATCTCAGTCTGCAAAGAAACTGCAGTCTCTGAGCCTCACACAACCCTGAGGAACACCTGTGCTTTGGGTCCTGCTGAGCAGAACTTCCATCTACTGGCTGGGTAAATGGCTGACAGTGGTGACAGCATCCTCTGTTCTGTGCCCTTCCTGTACGCAAGCTGAAGCGGGTCTAACCCTGAGGCTACCTCAGTCTTCAACATGTTTACGAATTCTTTCAAAGCACTTCCAAATCATTGTCGGTATAGAGGGGCACGATGTTTTAGGCACCGGAACAATGCCAGCATTTTTCCAGAGGGCTGGAACAGTGTGACTAGCTAGAGACTGTAGGAAGACACGATGCCATGCAGCTGTAATTTCAGAAGAGCATTTTTTGAGCAGGAAGGCTGATAAGCCATCCGGCCCTGTAGATGTTTTTTTATTATTTGCTTAACCACACCTGCACATTTTGAGGGTTAATTGCCGGTACGTGAGAGGCATCATCTTGGGTTTCAAATCTGAGAAAGAAGTAATTTAGTTTATCCGCTCTGTTCTGGTCGTCGAGTGAGACAAACTGTTTCCTGTTTGGGGTTATGTTTGTGATGCTTTACAAACCGCCCCAAAGTGTTTTATTATCCATAGAGCTGAAGCTTTGTTAGAGTGCAGCCCTGTGCCCTCCTCCTCCCTGGTCTTCCTCGGGAGGAGGTTTAATTATTTTTGGGCTCTGAACAGACAATCATTGTTCTTGGAAGCCAGCTTCTTTTTGTCAATGCGGGCCTACACTTCTTTGGTGATGTAAGGTTTATTGTTGGCATAGTGTCGAACCTCTGTAGAAGTTGATAGGCCTATTATTAGTGATCAATTCAGTCGTGTCGTCCAGATCCAGGTTGTGAAAGATTGTTCAGTCACTGCAGAGGAAACCGCCTCTCAGTGTTTCCATGCTTACCTCAGACCACTGCAGCAAAGTCTTGTGTTAAGGCTTGCCTGATTTTAGTGCAGATTTGTATGTGGGCATGAAATGAACAGTAAGGTGGTCAGAGTTGTAGAGTGGGGGTGAGAGCTTTAGCTTTGTAGGCCCCTTTGATGTTCCCATAGCATTTATCCAGTACTTTGTTTTGTCTGGTCTGGTAGAATCCTGATAGCGTTAGTTCAGGTTTGCAATGATTAAAGTCCCCAAGGATGAAGACGGAGGTTCCAGGAGTCGATGGAGTCGTGTGTGAATACATTAAGACAGGCGGTTTGCAACTTTTGCAACATTACCACTTAGCAGAATATAGGCGGCACAAAGGATGATGTTCAAAAAAGTCTCTGGGGAGGTAAAACGGTTAATAGGGGGACAGAGAAGCTCCACTTCTGGGTTAAACGTAATGTCCCTCACAGTGTATTGTTTCACCAGTTGTCTCTCACGCAGATGCATAGTCCTCTTCCTCTGTCCTTCCCCGAGAAGTCCATCCTGTGTGCTTAGACACAGGAGAATCTCCAGCTACGCCGTAGAGTTCTTAAATGTCCTGGCAGAGTCGCCTTTCAGTCAGCACGATGAAGTTATAGTCTCGGAACTCAGTAGCAGAACCTGTTGCAGATGCGTAGCTCAACCATTTTGCTACACAGCGATCTTTTGAGCGATCATTGCTCAGATGGCTCTCTTGCCTCTGCATCAAAGCCGTTGCCTCAAGCCGCCTCTTCCGCCTCTCTTCTAACGCTGTGGTTTTTTGCTAGCCGGTTTTCTCCTGACGACTTCTGGTAGCCGCTCCGGCAGAGTGTCTCTTTCTTGCTGGAAGGCTAACAGGGCTACTCTACAATAAACCCGTCTACTTTCAATGCTTGTAGATGTTGTGCACAAGCTTTTACCCAGAAGTTTCCCTACCATCAGTAATATCAACAGAAGTGTTTCTAGCTTTGCCATTGCGTCTATAGAGATAGCCGGTCCAGTGTTGAGTGGAAAGCTTTGGCTGCTGTTAGCCGCTAGCAGTTAGCATGCTAAACAGCCAGCTAGCTCTTCAGCCCTTTCTGGAACAGTCCTTTGTTCTGTCTTAGTTGCGATCAGGAGTCATCCTGAGCAAAATCAGTGGCACGGATCACGGATTTGACATGCAACTTATACACGTTAATACGTAACAATGACAAGGTTTTGAGCTGTAGTCACACCAGAGCCAAGGTTAACAGCTGTGCAGCGCCATCAGAACCAGAAACGGCGGAAACGGAAATAACTTTACATTTGATATCATGAGCTCAATCAATCAATCAATCCATCTTTATTTATATAGTGCCAATTCACAACAAGAGTTGTCTCAAGGTGCTTTCTAGAAAGAGCAGGTCTAGACCAAACTCTTTATATAACGATCCACAGAGACCCAACAAATTCCTCCGTGAGCAAGCAGCAAACTTCCTTTTAACGGGCATAAACCTCGAGCAGATCCAAGACTCAGGGTGGAAGGCCTACTGCCATGACCGGTTGGGTTTGAAAAGAGAGAGAGAGAGAAGCAATGATACCAGTTTATGCTAATCTACTTTCCTCCGCTTATCCTGGGTTGGGCGGCAGCAGGGATCCCAGGTTGATATAACAATGATAGTAATATAACATTTCACGATGAAATAAAATAAATAATAATAAATAAAATAATAATGATAATAATAATAATAATAGTAATAATCATCATGGTCATCTTGAAATAGGTGGACATCGAGTAGGTCCACAGCAGCAGAACCAGTCACCAACCATGTGAGCTTACAGGGTGAGAAAACACAAAGATTCCAGCGAAGAAGTCAAGTTAGTAACATGCAATAATCCAGTAATATGTATTAAAGTGAGAGGGATGTATAAAGAGGGACACTGAGAGAGGAAGAGAGAGAAGCTCAGTGCATCATGGGAGATCCCCTAGCAATCTAAAACTATAGCAGCATAGCTAAGACCTAGCTTATGCCAGCTTTAATTATAAGTTTTATCGTAAAGGAAGGTTTTAAGCCTACTTTTAAATGTAGAGAGGGTTTTTGCCCCCCGAACCGAGATTGGGATATGGTTCCCAAAGGAGAGGAGCCTGATGGCTGAACGCTCTGGCTCCCATTCTACTTCTGGAGACTCTAGGGACTACCAGTAACGCAGTGTTCTGGTTGGACAATATAGAACTATGAGCTCCTTCAGATATGTTGGTACCTGACCGTTAAAGGCTTTGTATGTGAGCAGAAAGGTTTTATATTCGATTCAAGATTTTACCAGGAGTCAATGAAGGGAAGCTAATACAGGAGAGATATATTCTCTTAACCTGGTTGTGTTCAGCACAATTGAACGTTCTGGATCAGCTGGAGGGAATTCATAGACTTATTGGCATCATTACAGTAATCCAGCCTGGAAGTAACAAATGCATGAACTAACTTTTCTGCATTATTTTACGACCGAATGTGCCGTATTTTAAAAATATTACACAGATGAAAAAAAGCAGTCCTAGAAATCTGTTTCATGTGGGAGTCAAAGGTCATATCCTGTTCAAAGATAACTCCCAGGTTCCTCACAGTGGTGCTGGAGGCCAAGTTCATACCATCCAGAGTAGATATATTATCAGATAAATCGTTTCTAAGGTGCTTGGGTCCCAACACAATAACTTCAGTTTAATCTGGATTTAATAATTTAAAAAAAAAACAGATCAATTCAGGTTAATGTCCTTGAGACACGCCTCTAAATTGGATAAGTGATTAGATTCACCTGGTTTCATTGATAAGTACAATTGTCTGCCATCTGCATAACAGTGAAAGTTTATGGACTGTTTTCTGATAATGTTGCTTCAGGGGATCGTTTGTACAACAAAGGGGATTGGGGACTTTTCGGGGACATACCCTTGCTACGACAGCCTAGGTCTAGTTTTACGCAACCCAGTTGTTACATTCAAAATCTCATCTATGTGGGATTATTTAAAAGTGTGAGAATACAACGTGAAGTCACTTGTTCGGTCTTGCAAGCAGGAGCTGAGAACCGCTTGAGGAAGAAATCATGAATGCACGGTGTAGGATTTACGTGTCACAAAAGGCACCTAACTCCAATGATGCTCCAGGAGAAGAAACTCCCTGTGACTCAAAATACAGGTTACTAAAGAGGCCTGATTCAAGACTCGAGTAAACAATCGTGCAGATGTCCTGTCTTCCACATGTGTGAAATGTCTCATTTTAGGTATCCATTAAGCTTATCGTTTGCTTAATGTTTATTATGCATATCATGATTACATTAGCATAGATCCTATTAATCCTTATCAGAAAAATTGGAAATTGTAAGATAATGGCTCGAAACAAACATCTACTTTTGGTAATTAAATGTATCTCATTAAAATACTTTGCTTTAATTATCACATTATTATTATTGTCGCAAAAAACACAAGTCAATATCCTGACTTATGCTCAGTGATTGCATGACAAAATTACTGTTTCGGTATTGCTGATATTTAATGAATGTAATAGCTAAGGGTGGTTTTTATTAAAGAGCTCCGTGATAATCTGCCATTAGAATAATATCCGGCTGAGAAAGCAGTTCCCACATCCATGAGTGATAGAAACACCCAATTAATGTAACGTAAGAATAGGAATACCGTTGAACTGTTGAGTACAGATTGAACAAACTAGATATAAAATCTTAGTTCTTGTGTTTTAGATGTGGCTTCGGGTTGATTTTGTTCACCTTGTGTTCTATGAGCTAAACTAGGCAAAGCTTGGCGTGTCATAGTTAATGATCTGTTTTTCCAGCTTGAATAAATAGAAGGGAAAATTATCCTTCCCAATATGTCAAATGATTTATTATATTCTTCTTCATTATTAGACAGATTTGATATCAACATGAGCTGAAGACTTACTAAGTGTAAGGAAGAATGTAATCTGTGAGTTTATTTGAATGTCAATTCATTTAGTGGTTGGGTAATTTTTTTGTGTGTGTGTGTGTTTGTGTGTGTGTGTGTGTGTGTGTGCATGTGCATCTAAAAGCACTGGTGCCACTGGATAGTTTACTTACAAGCTCTACTGAACTCGGAATTCTTAGAAATGCTTTGGGGACAGGTGTGGGAATTCACTTTAACTGGATGACGCGCAAACAACAGCGCGTCATGTTGGTGCCTGACCGTGACTGATGATGTCTGATTTTACTTTGGAAGCACAGACATTGATTTGATTTTGGGAGCTTAGTTAAGATCATTCACCCTCACAGGGACTCGTGATACAATAAATAACAGCTTTTATTGTTATTTATCATTATCAGTAAACCCTTATCCTGTTCAAGGGGTTCGGAACATATCTCAGCTGATATTGGGTGAGAGGCAGTGTGTAAGGTGGACCACTCACAAGTTCATCACAGGACTACCAGGGACAAGCAGTCACACTCCCATTCACTCCTATGAGAAATTTAGAGCACAGGCATTTGAACACAACCGAGGATATAGTACGATATTGAAGTGGGATATGTGAAGTCATAAATATAATCATAAAACAAAATGTACCTGAGAAATCTGATGCTGGTTCTGAGGGTTGTCAGAATACACATTGCATCACGAGGCTGTTTTTCCTGCGAAAAAGAGGAACAACACAATATTAGGCAGGCGGTTTTAATGTTATAGATGATCTGTGTCCAGCCACCAAAGGTAACATTGACCTCTTTTCTGCCTTAAGCCCCTCGAGGGACTACTCAGGTGAAATGGAGATTTGAAGCTTTTCCCTGAATGAGAACTGATGTTACACAGTAAGCCAGTCTCTCAAGAGACTGGAAGAATTTCAAACATTCATTTGTTTTACTAAACAAAGATTATTCTTCATTTAATTTCCAATTTTCTTTTTTCTAATGCCAGAATGTGTGAATGAAAATATCTGAAGTGATTAGGAATTCCCACATTACTTTAATTATTAAATACACCTAAATAACTATTTTGTGTGCATCCTGGTTTGAGAAGCGTCTGTATGCAAAATGTGCCACTGAGGTTAAAATATGCCCTACTATTTTAGTTTGTGGTCTGAATTTACAGTAATCAACCACGTCACTCATCAACAGTCTCTTTATGTCTTTTATCAATCTGATTCTTATAAGAGTGAACTTTTTGCCTGAGGGCAGGAGGGGCGGGGCTAAAGATCTCAAACAGGTTTATGACCGCCAGTCCAGCCAGACTACTTTACATGTCAAAACTGGAATCCACACCCTGCATCTATAGACTGTTCATCATGTTGAGACACCTCCTTGTCTTTGTTTCTTGCAGGTGACACAAAGTAGCTCGTCCAAACACCAACATGAGCCGAACACACATAAATCTAAGAGGGATATTTTGGGCGCAATCAAGAGGATTTTGACAAAATTCGCTATCTAAATGTAAGTTACTGCCGTTGAAGCTAAGATAATGGTGTTGTGACTTTCTCCATGTGAGCTTGAAGCGTTGAACAGGAGGCAGGGGCTGTGTGGGAGAAACAACCACCTCTTTTTACTCTTCACTAGAACTCTGAGCAGAGCGAGGTACAAAAATATATGCTGTTTGTTCAAGGTTGAGAAATTTACATTATGGTAAAATATGCTGCAAAAGATCTCAATATTTTATTTTTTACAGCTTGACATATTTTTTTGAATCAGTCACAACAGAGTCAATGCTGATCTTTGTCTAAAATGGATCAAAAATGTATATATCATTATCCGATAAAGAAATGGTGCACCTTAGATGAAAAGAAGAAGGAATGATGATTGTACTAACTGATCTGTGGTTAAAACTGCAGTTTAGAGTGAGGTAAATGACGTTCATATCAAAGGTTCTCACGCCACAAGGTGCTTCAAAATCCAAAAGTAAACGTCTCTACTCTCTAGACGTTCGGGTATGACACCTGATCTCTAAAACAAAAGGCTTCTATCTCCTAATCTATAAGTTTGTAATGTCTTCTGTTTTTGTCCATGTTGCATGTTTGTTTTCATTCATTGAAGATTGACAGGATTTATGAACTTAAAGTATTCATGCCTGTGTCTCATTTCATGGGAAAAACAATAGAATGGAAGTACTTTTAATAGAAAAAATATTGGAATGCAATCGGAAAACTGGTCCAATCCTCTGTTTGGTTATAAAGGGTTTAGTTAGGCGTATGCACTCTACTTTAAAAGTCAACTTCATACAAAAGCAAGGGCTGGTTTTTTAGACCGTGGAGGGTTATTTTCTCTGTTATAAAGGATTTATTCTATTGAGGTGCTTGCACTTAAACCAGTTTGTACCTTTTTATTTTACCCCACCTCTACTTCAAATACATTACAGGTGCAGCAATAATTCTCTTTTGGGCGTGCACTGCTGCTCATCCTAAACACTCACTGTGAACAGGTCCAACGTTAAATCATGATGAGTCACCTTTCAGCTCACGGCTTGTTGGAAGTTAGTCCTATTATTTCAGCCAGAGAGAAAGATATATAGAAATAACAAAATCTAGACCATTACAGTAGGAAATAATATTGCATAATGTTAGGAGAGAAAATCTTATAGATAGAAATAATGAGTAAGCGTTTGGGTATTTGAACTGTACATATTGGACAGTAGAGGCTGCTCTTCTTCTGCGGTCCACACTGCAAGTGTAAATATTCAACAGAGAAAGCATATTAAGTTCTCATAAGCTGCACAAGAACACCAACTAACCATCTTACTTATAATCGGTTCACATTTGGTTCCTGATCAACTAAGAAACAAGTGGTTTATTTAAATGTCTTGCCATTTATCAGGCATTTCAGCATTTAAACACAGTCATTACTGGCAATTGTCCACATTCAGGTTAATTTGCATCACGAGACGCAGACTCTCTGGCTGATTAATTCTCACTTCTTAAGTAATCTGTCTGTTTGTCTTGTCTGTCTTTGTGTTTAGTTCCTTTTCCTTTCATGTGGTCTAAAATATGTTTGCTCCATTCACGCATTTAGTTTATTGTCACCATGAAAAGCAGCAGTGAGGTTGATTCTTCTCCATATTTGTAAGCTCTGTTGCACAGAGGTTAAGAATATAACCTTTCAATATATTTCATACAATGGCATTGATGTTCAATGCAATATTCTCATTCCCTTTTGTAGTCTGATCGCTTCACATCTCACTCAGCATTGTTAGGCTATAAAAAAGAAACTCTCGCATTTTCTCGCCTCATGTCAATGATTCTGATTATCTTTGACAGGTTCTGCTACAACAGTCTGCAGTGATGGAATCTCCGGAGTTTTCTCTGTTGTCATCATTGAGGGGAGATTTTAAATCGGAGAATTACATCCTGCCTCATTATAAGGAGTCCTATCGCCTGGCAATTGATTGCCTGGTGAAGAGCGGCAGGGAGAGATACCAGGAGTTCCTTAAGGGAGAACGCATTGGGTGCTTCCTCTCAGAGGAAGAGCTCATCTTCATCAATGAACATACAGAGCGGCTCCCGCCTCAAACTTACGAAGAAGAAGTCCACAGTCCACTTGACAAACAGTCATCCTCAGGGACTTACTGGCCCATGCACTCAGACGTGGACTGTCCGGAACTGGACCTAGGTTGGCCGGACGTCATGCTGGACACACTGCAGACAAATATAGACATGCTCTTTCATCCAGCAAGACAAAACAACCCCACCATCAAAGAGGTGGTGCGAAAGAACATTCAGAATGCAAGACAGGTAACCAAAACTCCTGGAGTTCAGAAAAAAAACCTTTCTTTCACTGCAGACAATTGGCTTAGATGTTAAGTTTCTCCACTGGAAATTCATTTGTTCCTTTTCAATAGCACCTCTCCTTTCTCAGGGTAGTTTCCTGTCTTTAGGTGGGACTGCTGAAAAACAAATCTCGTTTTTCAACTTGGAACCACAAACAGCAATCCTTCAGCACTCCATTATGGAGTTGACAAACACAGTCTTCATTAGTCCTCAGATTAGGGCATGCAGAGTGATATTAAAATTCAAAATTGTGGATTATAGACAATTAGTATTCTGCCTCTGTGTTACAGCCTTGTTATCGCTGCACTGGCTTTTAATTAAATTAAAAAAAGAAATCTCTTTTTACATCTGACACGGACTTAATGAAACCCCTTTTGCGCCAGCTAACTCATTATTACATGAAGAGGCACAATAATTTAGATTAAATACAGATTAAATGAAAGGAGCTATCTACAGCACTTTGGGTCCAGCTAAATGAAAGTAATATCAATTTACACATTTACTGATATTTCTTATAGGATAAATATTGGCAGAAGCTTCTGATAGTTCGTCTGAAGAACAAACTTCTTTCCCACAGAAACCCCTAAACAGGAAAGAAGACAGAAAGGAATCTGTTTAAGCAGCATGCAATTTTTGAAGTCCATTGAAGAGATAATAACACAGTAACAGAGCACAGTGTGATGTGGCGGTTTCACGACAGTCATTACACTGAACCTGTACATTATCGTGGTTTCTTTGCTGCATCACCAGGCCTAAAGTGAAACAAGCATGGATATTCAGAAGGCATTTTCAAAATAAAATGTAAAATATAAATATTTCCCAAAGACACCACTCCAGTAGGCCGACATGGAAGAATTTATAAAAGTTTTGTGAATAAATATTGAGTCACTTGAGACCAATTTCATTAACAAAATAATCTAAATAACCTACTAACAATTAGAGTTCCTAAATGACACAAGGAACAAGTTTAGTGCTTGGTTGCTGTGTAGAAAAGGTGTGATAGAATACTGTACAGTTTTAAGATCTGCTCCATAAACAAAGCCCACTCAAAGACTGATCACATCTAAATTGTTACCATCGAAAAAGAAAAAAAAAAGGCAAGGTTATATCCCTGAAAAGTACAATATGAACTGTTAGAGAAAAATTAGATTAGGTGGTCTGTTTCGTATTTTATAGATATTCGGGACAGACCACCTCGACTTGATTCATATGCACTCAAGATGGACTAAATTAGGCCAATGGTTAAGACATTATGTCTGCAAAACAGTGTTTTTGTGGAAGAAAAAAAAAAGTTTTGCCAGTGAATAAAACATAAACTGTATCGGCTGTATCTCCTCGAGCTGATTCCTATCTACCAAGTGTGACTAAATCAGACCACCGGTTAAGAAATTATAACATGGAAACCTTTGCAGATAAAGCGCTTGTAAAGCCCATCGAGGGAAATTGTGATTTGTGATTTGGGCTATACAAGTAAAATAGACTTGACTTGACTTGAGTTAAATATGAACTATTAGAATAAAACATAATTTTCATAAGCTGGATCTCCTCTAGTCAATTCATATGCACCAACAAAAGTGTATATCCCCAGAGGTCCCCAGTCCCCTGCATTGTATGTACAAGAAATTGCCCTGATTGAACTCCTATAACTAAATGTTACGCCGACGGTATATTTTGTTTCGATTCATATGCACCATATTTGGACTAAATTGGACCCACAGTTGAGAACTCATGGCCTGAAAAATACTGGAGATAAAGCTAATCTTAGTGTCAGAAAAATACAATAGACCTTTCCCAAATTATCTATTTTACAGTTTTTGAGTTAAATAAAGAAATAAAAAAATAAATAAACTAAGAGTAAAATGCAGAGAAATGTGTCACTGATTACTCCCTCTCCCTTTTGTCGAACCTCATTAACTTATTTTTACAGAATTTAGAAGTCTGTTTCTTTTTTTCTTTTTTTTTTAAATAAAACATTTTTCTGGATGTCACTATCATTTACATGATAATTTTCATACACATGATGAATGTTTTACTACAAAGGCTATTCAAAGGTTTAAAAACGTAAACTTTCTCTCTATATATGTATCGGTACCCTGAACTGATCATTCCTTCATTCACTTTCTCATTGCAGGTCGTCGCCATCGTGATGGACACGTTCACTGATGTAGACATATTCAAAGAGGTTGTCGATGCCTCGATACGAGGAGTCCCGGTCTACATTCTTTTGGATAGTTTCCATTTGAAAAGTTTCTTCTCAATGGTTGAGAACCAGGATGTGAAAATTCAACAACTGCGAGTAAGCATATGCTTCAAACCTCTAGGAAATAAAACTATAAAATGCTGTACCTAGCAAGGTTCTGTACAAAACAAAGACAACCCATGCACAAGCTTCAGCACAGCACAGCCCGTAACATAACCTGCATGATCAAAAGTTCCCATTTTTATACTTTGGTTTTTATATGGATAAAACAACAAAGATATTTAATAGTGACTTTAGAATCGATCCCGTTGTTTACCTCGCCGCTGCCCCAAAAATTTAAATTCCACTCTTCCGTATGAACTGTGTTGTGATACTGTATACTTTACTTTGAGGGATTTTTTTCTTTTAACACGTTTGGATGTGCAGGAAAAGACTTAATCAGATGTAATTGATTGAAGGTAACTATAATAAATATGTGAAAATGTTGTGAAGCACTTGTCCTGTGTAGGCATGAAAACTGCCTGGTTAGGTTAAGAAACTACAATATTAATCAATATTAATTAGTTTAAGTAAATATGTAAACAAATATGTTGGTTAAGTACATAAATATTACCAGGGTGTTTTGCAACAACAGCATATCAGACAGCTGGACAAGACTCACTTAAATCGTAACAATACGGAAATAGATGAAACATAAACAAAATAAGGGGGTAGTTTCATCGATCAGAAAACACAGGTACCCTTGAAAAGATGCTGTTACATACAGCACAACCCATTATAGAAAAAATTGGTGCAAATCCAAATATTTATTAAAAAATAAACAAACCAACATCTGGATTGACCAGAATCACCAGTTCATTTTCTTTTGAGTACTTTTAAGCTTTAACCCTAAGTCATGAAACCAGTGTGTTTTTAGATGCACTATGTAGATAAAGTAGCTACTTTCAAATGAAGCAATATCTCTCAGGTCATAGTGGTGAAACTGAAAAAGAAACCACACACTGACATGTTAAACAGCACGTCATTTGCTTTATAAATAGGGGGTTAGGGTTCATGCTGCTGTGACATCAGACCCCTGAGGATTAAATAGATTTTGGGTGTGGCTTCATTAAATTAGAGGCTGCTTATAGTTCATGGAGGTATTTTCTGTTTGCTCTGTGCTATTGCTCTGTTCAGACCAAAAAACTCCATAGATTAGTTGGAGTGCAGTAGAGTGAATAAGAGAGAGAGAGTGAATGTGAGAGAAGCAAAAAAAAACAACCCTTTTGTAGTTCAGGAATAAACTTAAAATGTATATCATACAGAAAAAGAAAGATCATCTGACTGATTAATAAGCTGTTCCTCTCTTTCCTCCATTCAAAACTCTGTGATTTTATTACAGTGAAACCGATCGTTTGCTTTTATACTAAAACCAGCAACTGGCTATGTGACAATCTGGGCCACTGGCTACACCATCAGGTGGCCAGAATCAAGCAGAAACGGGACTCTTCACCGTTCTACAACATTTTGTCTCATTATTTGGATTGCTCAGTATTTAAGTTGCAGTGTTTGGAAATCTTTAGGCTATATTTACTTTTCAACCAATAGGACATTTATGGACCATTGGGGTCCAGAATAATTGGCACAATATGGCCTGGCTCGGCTGTTTCCCCATTTCCAAACTTAAGGCTAACATAAGATTGCCTGTCGCATCATATTCTTTCAACTCTCTCCATGACAACAAACCGGAAATTTGTGTGCAATTACATGTCTGCCAATGACTCTAATATACCACATACTATTGAGCTTTACTAAAAATGCTCCAAACACTTGCCCTGTTAATTTGTCTGTAGTAAGCATTATCATGTTAAAGAGACACCTTTAAATTCTCATTACTGTAGACGAATGTCAGACCCCAGTACAACAACAACAACTCAACTCAATTTTCCGTATGAAGTTTTTCAGCTCTTCACAGTATCTGATGTTTACATGATGAGCCAGCTTGTTATCCTCTGCTGCAGAGTCTAACAGTGGTAGCTATTTTCTGACTCTGACTTTCCTTTTCTGCTCTCACCACAGAACATGAGGGTGCGCAGTGTGAAAGGTCGGAGTTACCTCTGTCGATCAGGAGATAAATTTCATGGGGCAATGCAGCAGAAATTTATCCTCATCGACTGCCACACCGTAATTTATGGCTCATACAGGTAAAGAAGACTGCAGTACAGGAGGAGCTGTGGTTGGGACCACTGAGGTGTAAACTTTATTAATTAGTAAGGCAAAGCTCAACATGTGCTGTCTATCTCAACTAAATTGCTGTCCTCATGTCTTATTGATGCCCTTTGTAGCAGTTTGTGACAAGCCATTTGCCCAGAGAATGTGCCAATATTTTTCTGATATAGGAAGGCTACTCTCAGTTCAAAGAAGAATATGGTTATTTTCCTCTCTTCACACTGATAACTGTTTGGGTGTTTGTTTGCAGCTTCACTTGGTCATGTGAGAAAATCCATCTGAGCATGGTGCAAGTCATCACAGGACATCTGGTGAAGTCCTACGATGAGGAGTTTCGAACACTCTACGCCCGGTCGAGTTTGTCAGAACAACTGGAGGGTTTTTTCCAACGTAGCGGGCCACACGGACAACAAATTCTGCCAAAATCTCATTCTGCCCAAAGAATTGAGCAGAGAGACCAGCTGAGGCAAACGCTGGACACGGTCTACAGAAAGACCTGTGAAATGAAAGGCATGAGAGAATTTGAGGAAAGGCTCTTTGAAGAGGAAGCAAACCACCTTGGGCCCCTGATTGAATATGGGATCAGTGTTCAGGATCAGATGCCACAATTTAATTCTACAGAAGCAATGAACTACTTGAAAAGACACAGCTATGCCGGAGAGAGACAGGCTGGATATATGCCACCTGATATCAGGCCAAGAGCCAGCAACTGGAATATCTCCAAAGAAACAGGAAATGTCACAAACAATTACTCCATGGAAAATTATTTACACATTCCATTAAAAAACAGAGGTCAAAACCTACATCAGACTTATGAACAACAGGTTATGTCTATGCATCAGAACATGCCAACAGCTGAGACTACATCCAAGTCGTTAATGCGCTCATTAAGAATTGAGTCTTACCTCCAAAACCCTGATTTCCCACTAAGAGACTCTAGTGACTATTTAGACCAGTTTGAACCACTGGACAAAGCTAACTCTCTCATGCAAGGACGAATGAGGTCATCCCTTGTTTTGAGGTCAACCATACCAGAGCAAATGGAGCTAGATGACCACTCCTCCTCAGCAGCACCAAGAACTCCTTTGCACTATTCATCCAAGCAGTGGAATCCAATAGCAGCAGGTGACAACAGAGGGAACAATGAAGAGTTCATGTTTAAGAGGAAAAGTATACAGATTCTAGATGACTACAGGAATAACATATGCTATGGTCCAGGTAGAAGCTGTTACCAGACTGGGTATGCTAAAGGTGGACACTTTATGGCCAGCCCTGACATCCAGACAGACAGCTGGCATAAAAGGCACAGCATGGTAGATACAAAATCCAACGCCAAATTAATGCACGAAAGCTCAAGTCAGGTACACAAAGCTTTTGGAAGGTTGCAGGTAAATAGAGGCACAGCAGGGATCAGTGCACAGAATGGATATGAGTTCAATCTGAATGAAGATCAGAGGTCTGTCTCTCATTACGATGTCAAGAGTATCACAGCTACAGAAAGCCCCAACACTCCCAATTGGCAAGTGCCTCCATCCCGAACTGTATCCGCCGCCATCCTGCATACGTATAGCAACAATTCAACAGTAGAATCAAACGCCACCGGTTCTCATCATTTACTGAAGCAAAATGCCAAGGAAATAAAATCCTTGTTGAATATACGAGAGAACAAAGAGGATTTAAGTGGAACCACAGAAACAGAAAGTCTGAAGTCAGGTGGCAGTACAGACACCCTAACAGCTGCGGTTGAGAAAGAAATGTTGGGTGAACAAGAAAGACTTCAACAAAGAACAAAAAACCCCGTTAGGTCCTCTTCAGAGCTCCTGAGGAAACAAGTAGATGGGGACCGTTTGAGGTTGCCAAATCCTCATTTCAGAGTGGAGGAGTACCGACATCCAACCCCGACCCCTCTAATTAGATCAACTTCCCAGAAGAAACCAACTGCTGATGATAAAAACCCAAAGCCCAGCCGTGATAATGGAAGCTGGAGGAAAGATCAAGGAGCAGAGAATGGCCTTAGCAGCAGAGTTGAAAAGAAACACTCTCTGCACTCACTGCATAGCTCTCAGGAAAAATCCAAAAGCTTTCTCAGAAGTGAGGCAGCTACTGAACAAAGTCTCACTCGAGCCACTCGAGGCCACCAGGAAAATAAGCTGGAGAAATTCTTACAAAGGGTGGGAAATTTCCTACACAAGAACAAACAGTGACATATGTGTTTTACCATAACAATGAGTCTAATTATGTCGGACCAGCAAGCACATTTGAATTACTTTATTTCCTTTGCTGTGCTGGGAAACGTCTTAACTTGTTTACATTTTGATGCTTATTTGATATTTTGCATATACAATGGGGTGTGCCATTTAAAGCAGAATGTATTTAATATGAATGCCTGCAAAAGAGCTTCATAGACTAGAATCTTGAATTACCATTGCCTTAATGTGATTGCCTTTAAGTGTCTCGTCCACTGGAGTCAGCCTGTAGCATTAAATTGAAAATGCTGTCATCAATAATACAAATGCAACATGTTGTGTCAGAACATCACGGATGTTTACCAACGATTGCTGCTGGAGTTTGTGTGTGCAGAAGCCTAAGTGCTGCTGAAACTACATTTAGAACGTGCCTGAAGGCTGTCAACAAGTAGGGGTGAGGGTGTTGTAAATGCCATGCAAGCTTGCTAGTACACAACATGCACACATACCCTCCCCCACATCTTCATCAACAACTCTCTCCTGCTGCTGAACTGCTTAAAATGCCTCGTCAGTCCTTCAGCTGTTACTTTTCAACCTTGTTTATGTCATTACGTCACAAAGTACTTTCAATAAGGGGACCATTTTTCTCTTAGGGTCAGTTCCACCCGCCTCGCTGTCTGCCATTGTTATGG
Organism: Lophius piscatorius; assembly: GCA_009660295.1. NCBI lineage: Eukaryota > Metazoa > Chordata > Actinopteri > Lophiiformes > Lophiidae > Lophius > Lophius piscatorius. Next base: position 86,914 of record VRLP01001632.1, on the reverse strand, counting down.
GATGATATCGATCATATTGCTTCTATAAAATCAGGTGGAGATATTGGTTTCGAAGTGGTTCTTGTTGTGTTATTCACAGTAAAAGTGCAGCTAAAACTGTCAGCTTAACACGCCCTGTTAGAATTCAAATACCACCTACTGTCAAGTCCTTCAGTAAATACTGCATCCTGCCTGCTAAACCAACAGTCAATGATGCCATTACTAGCAGACCGTTCAGGGATACTTTTCTCTGCAACAAATAACTATCACTGATCAACATATCCATGTCTGAGTCAGTTCAATCAAATTGTTATGGCAAAAATCTAAATCAACTTCACCTCTGTATTAATGTCTATTGTTATTTCAAGACCAGGTAAATAATGTGAAAGTCATATCTGATAAGACTAAGGGATTTCCTGCAATTAAGAGTCTCCACACATTTTTCCTGGAGGGCCAGTTAATATTGCCATACAACGACACAAGATAGTTTAGCAAATGCGGTGGGGAGATGAGGTCTTCTATTGCAGCTTTGTTTCACAAGTTAATGATTTTTCTTGCCTACTTTTAGAATTGAATCCGAACTTTTCTGCATTTTTTTATTTTTCTTTCATATTTTGGGAAGATTTTATTAAGTTTTATAGGTGTGCAACAGATGAAATTGATATGTGTGACACACTATTGTCTTTTTTATGGTTTTGATTGAGAAAAAAAAGACATGATTAAGTTTAAATAAAGAAGCCAAGCAGAAGGCTTAGGATGTGATTAGATAAGATAAGACAAGATAAGTTAAGATGAACTTTATTGTCTTCAAAGGGAAATATTACGTTGGGCAGTGGTGCAGTCATATAGATCTGTGCTATTAAAGTGGACACGGCTATTGAATCACAATATACAAGCGGGAAATAATACAATAAAATAACTAATGTAAACAGTTTACAGTTAACTCGGTAACAAAACGGTTCTGCAGTAATAGACTGCCTGGGGAAAAGAAAGTTTTTTTAGTGGACATCTAAAATAGTAATATGCACCTGAAATGCACTTTTGCACAATATGTAAACTTTAATATTACATTCCATACATTGTCTCTGTAAGTTTTGCCTGAGTAATAATGGAGGGTTAGTTGAAGCAGAGCTCATCGTGATTCCTAATCTTTTTTTTGTCTTTCGAAAAGTAATCCTTCCCACTCCTCCCAAATCTAGCTGCACACACACACATATACACACGCACACACACACACACACACACACACACACACACACACACACACACACACACACACACACGTACACACAGTAACTCCTGATATAATAAATTATTTCATTAATGTGATGGAAATTTCCATCCTTATGTAAATGCCAAATGTATATATATAAATGTATATAATATTCATTTCTTTATATGCATGTTAGGGTAGGTATTTCTTTCTTTTCTTTGTTTGGACCCCTGATAACTGAGCGTACCAGGCCTCTAGAGCTTTAAGGAATTCAGTGCTGGGACATGGACTGATAAGCATAGATTTACACGTTGACTATTCCCCTCCCTTTCCTGCCCTTCCTTTATCGCTGATGAGCGACAGACACCTTCTCTTCTTTTTCTTCTCTCATGCAGCTGTTTGTAGGCTCTGCATGCTGTTGAAATCCATTTGCAAATGCATAATAAAACTGAACAAAAAGAGAACCAAGACGCTAAAGAGGTTTTGAATACAAATTGCCACCACAGTGTTTATATACCCTGGGAATAAAAAAATCAAAAATATCAATGAACCTCATCCCATCCTTTCCTACTTTTATTTCAAAGAACCTAATTCAATCTATTTCCTCTTCACAAACTTCATGGCAGAGAGCACAGAAACATTTTTGGAACTACTTTGAGCTAAACATATTCAATTTATATTCAGGAACATCAGGCTTGTTTCTCTTGTTTGCCTGATTCATTTGTGGATCCACTTTATTTTAACTTTGGCTTCAGCCCTGATCTCAGCAGCTTCAGGGGGCTGATGATATCCTAAAACCCACTGCACAGCCACAGGAAAAATTACAACAAGTGCATATAGGAGTTGCTGAATTATCTTTCAACATCATCTTTCCAAACAAAATCAACCAGTAGTGTTTGGCAAACAGCACTAAGTTATGCAATCTGAGATAGTTGTGGTGCTGAATTCTGAGGAGCAGCAGCTGCAGGTGAAGCACTGTCACCCTGTGCCTTTAAATTAAAATACAACCGATCCTACCCAATGACTCCTCCTGTGCTCTCATCTCCATCAGGGATTCAGAAGAATACATGAGACCAGTACATCCAAACACACATCCCTGAGAAATAGGAGTAGGAGCAAGGAGATATCCTTTTTCTCCCCCCCCTCTCCTTCGTCTTCAGCCCCCCGCAGCAAACATGCTCTTGCTCTGATAAAAATCTTGAGCTCATTATGTGACATTGAACTTGTTCGATACAACAAAAGCGCCTCCTTCACCTGATACTGAGCATAACTGCTGGCATTCCAGAGCGCCTCATTAAAATGCAGCTCACTCCAAGTAGTTAAGCTGTCCTCCGGTAAAAGAAGGCAAAGGAAGTCTCTGCAGGTTAATTGTCTCCTGACCACTGCCGTTTGTGAGTGTGACTTTATCTGTAAAGGAAGTTATTTCAAAAGGACAAATAAAATGGGTTTCAATTTTTCAAACATAGTTAAACAGGGTTGAATGGCGTCCAAAACATTGAGAAGTTATTTTCTCTCGATATTCACGAAGAGTTCTCTCAAATATTCATGTATATAATAAGCTCATCATTCTCAAGTCTTTTTTTTAATGCCAAGCTTCTTCCCATTAATACAATTCTCCTGCCACATATCCAATTGTTGTCATAAAGCAGTTTCCATAGCTCACGGCAGATTTGGTTTGGTATTTGTTTTAGATTCCAGTTAGAACCGCTCCAAACAGTTGTTGACTTACAAAATGCTTCATTGCAGGTCCCAAAGGAAGCTGATGAAAGAATAAATAACAAGTGGCAGGTGAAGATTGCCAAAACACATGCTCCACAGCGCCACCCTGTGGTTGAAAGCTAATTAGACGGCATTCTGTCATTGACAACTTTAACACAAGTTATTACAACTTCTTGAATACTTAAATACTTCAGAAAATACTGACACATAATCAAATATTGGACATACATCAGAGAACAGTCCTAGGTCAAGGGTTACACTATTGTTATGGTATTGTTGAAAAGATAAAGGACTACTAATAGCTGAAAAAATGGTTTATTATGACAGTATAATTATACTATACTGTCATTATTTTTAAATTTACCCATCAATAATGGTGTTTTGCAATCAAGGATCAGTCCTACGGAATCATGAATGCGATGTCTGTGTGGAACAGATCAGAGGAGTTACTGGATCGGGGCTGATTATGTATTGGTGACGTCTAAGCTGGTTGACGTGTAGCAGGAAGAACAACTGAAATGGTCAATATAAGCGAACATTGGCACTGTAGGTCTAAGGTTAGGGCTTGTTCGTTCAAATGCAAAGTTTGTGCATCAAAAATAAATCACTTTGCGGTGGCTAACATTTCAGTAATTTTTCAGTGTAGGCTATTTATAGGTCAATTATATGAATTATTCATATTTAGTATGATAAGAATGATATTACAGTTATAATTCACTGGGAACATTGGTGGATTACTTTATTTTTCATAATAATCCTTCCCACCTTGAGAGAGATGATCATATTTAGTATGATAAGAATGATACTACAGTTATAATTCACTGGGAACATTGGTGGATTACTTTATTTTTCATAATAATCCTTCCCACCTTGAGAGAGATGATTTAGGCTTTAGACACAGGAATCATTATTCTAGGATGAAGGTGCTGCTGATTTGTGATTAGCTCCGATGCTCGGTTCAGAAGAGAAGGGTCAAAAAGGCAAAAGCACATTTCTCTTGTCTTCGTTCTCCTCAAAGTATTCTGGATGAGCATTGGTTTCAACACTGTTAGTGTTGGAGAGAATTCAATCACAGATATTGTCTTGTCTGTCCAATATCAAAAACGAAATAAGAAGAACAGCAAAAACTATGTATAAACTAAGTATGCAGTAGATAAACTTGGAAAATAATGACTCTGGCATGACTTATTTATGAATATTAAATAAGAAGCTCAGAGTATTTGTTTATATTCATATGAGACACTAAACCAAAAAATAGCCATTGACAAATCACAGGAACAACATTTAATCTGGAGAGCTCAACCTGTTTTTGTACACAAAACAGGGTTCTACTGTTTTTAAGCAATGCTTCTGAAAAGGCTGCAATTCTTGAAAGTTAAAGATTTTTTTCACATGGAGGGCCGAAAAGACATGCTGTAGATAGAAAGCAGACAGTGATTAATGGCAGCTCCAGGAAAACAACTCCATCTTTTTCATTGTATTCCAAATAATAATACAAGCCGAGGGTGAGAAATCAATAAAAGAAATATTGGGATGGTGGTGTCATGGCATGAATGTATTACGCATATCAGCCATAACGTTATAACCACCCATGTGTGAAGTCAGAATTGCATTGATTGTGTCGTAAAAGTGGCTCCTGTAGGTGGGTGGAATGCATTAGACAGCGAGTGAACATTTAGTCCTTAAGGTCGATGTTTTGGAAGCAGGGGAAACAGGGAAAATGGTCAAGCCTGAGGGTCTGACTGGCAATGACAAGGGCCAATTATGAAAGCAGAACATCTCCAGACCATCAGTTCTTCTAAAGTTTTTATGGTCTGCAGTAATAAGTACCTATCAAAGTGACCAAAGGAAGTACAATTAGTAAAACGGCAACAGGGTCATGATGGATGTGGGAAACGAAGGCTAGCTAGTGTAATCTGGTCCCCTCGGAAGAGCTATATGTGTTTTTATTGTTATGGCTGATCAGAGTAAATTGAATATACCTCAAATCTGAATGATATTTTGAAACTAATAAATAATTAAGTCCAGAGTAGATATCCTAATATTTAAGCTTCATGTGTTCAATGCTGTAAATGCTGCATTGGTACCTCTCCGGTACCGCTCCGACGGGTCGGATCACCCAGTTTAAAACCCCCTTTGGTTCTTTTTGTGACTTCAGTCAACTTCTTCCGTTGCTCTGTTGTTTGAAAAGCTGAATTTAGTTTTAGTCATTCAACTTCTTTTATGGGCCTAGAGCTTTATTGATCATTTTTGTAAACTAAAGCGGGTAAATAAAGCCCTTTATTCACCTGTACAATTTACCTGTGACTCCTCAGGCCTTCCAGCTCAGTCGTTCACGATGGAAGATGATTGAGACCAATACCTGGCTCATATTTGTTTTTGAAATGAAATGAGACAGTCAGCTCAAATTTGTTGAAACGAGGGAAACATCCAGAACATCCAGTGTGTTTAAAGCTCAATAATCAAACTGTTACACTAAAAACTAACATCCAAAAAAACATCTTTGATATTGTTTTGCACCGATGCATGACGCTATGCAGGGATGAATGTAACTGTTGAATGTAACTGTTATACTTTTGTAATTTGGTTTATTTAGAAATCAAACATCTCGCCACATGTGTGGTTAGTAGTGAGTTATTTTGTAAGTTGCCTGAGCGAATATTTTCCCCACATTTCTCATCTGGTCAAACTTTTCTATCAAACTTTCCAACAATAGCATTATATTTTCTTTCAAATTTCTGCCCCCAAAAGTCCAGACAGTCACAGTTGTAATCATTTCATTCATAGTGGAGCTCATTCTGTCCTCAGAGATGCAGCTTGATAATTCTGGGTAATGACATGTGTGCGGTGGTCGTCCTCGGTTTGCTTATGCATCATCCTTGTTGAAAGTGTCCCTACAGACACAGGCAGCTGCTGCTCAACAGACCATCTCCGTTCATTTACAGTCCATGGCCCATCAAGCACAAAATTAATCACCCCAGAGAAGTAGGCTATTTTGAAATGTTTACAAAATTAGAGTAAACAATGTAAACATTGAAATGACACACACTTCCAGGTGCCAGACTTATTTTTCCTTCTGTCTTTAGAAATAGCTGTTTCCTCTCTGGGCTGGTGTGGGTTGTTGGTGTGTGACCCTGCTGTGGTCCTCCAAATGGGGGGGTAAAGGAGAAACCCGCGTCACTATGACGAGATCCATCTGCGCGTAATTTTCGCCCCAGAGCGCTGGTTCTCACTGGCACTCTGCGCATCAGGCTGCGGTCGCCGCAGACTCTCGCTCCTCTGCGCGAGTAGAACTGACCGCAGACACGTCTGCAAGGATGTCTGGGATCATCGGGAGTACAAACTGCGAGGAGTGCTCGTCTTCTGCACATGTGGCCAACAGCTCGGAGTTCCACACAGTCGAGGACGATGATGAACTTCTGAGATACATCTGGAGAGAGTATTTACACCCCAAACAGTACGAGTGGGTGCTCATTGTTGCTTACATCATTGTGTTCTTCGTGTCCCTCGTCGGAAACTCACTCGGTAAGTTGCAGCGGGTCTTTGATGGCTTTTCCCCATTCATGCGTAATCCGTCCTGCAAAATCCCCCAGCAGAAAAAAATAGAGCAACTTTTGTGAATGAGAGTGAAATCATTACAACAAAGAAGGAGAGTGTAATTCATCTGTCATGTTATTTTTCTTCACAGTTTATTTTCTTGTTGACATTTTAACATTTAATTGCCATTTATCTGACATGTCTCCTTAATGCCCCGTTTCAATGATGCGATTTTCTGAATGTAGGCTATAAGAAATATAAACGCCCAGAACAGACATTCAAAGAGTCTGTCAGTCAGTCAGACAGACAGATAGTCAGTCAGACAGACACATAGTCAGACGGACAGATAGATAGTCAAAAAGACAGACAGAAAGATTGATAGATAGATAGATAGATAGATAGATAGATAGATAGATAGATAGATAGATAGACAGACAGATAGATAGATAGATAGATAGATAGATAGATAGATAGATAGATAGATAGATAGATAGATAGATAGATACAAAAGTGACAAAATCCAGCACAAAAATAATGTATGTGCAAATTCAAAACATGACTATGCAACAGAACATGCCCAATATTTCACCTCTTCGGCACATCAAAGATCAATTCACATCCTTGTATTTTAAAAAGTCACATTCTTTAATTGATGCACACACTGAAAGGACTACTTGAAAATCTTAAAGAAACATCTATGCTGTCATCCCCACAGGAAAAAGTGCTCAATCCCTTCTTTGAAATCCTCAAATGAAATGTTATGTCCACAGAATTTTTTGTCAAAAAAACAAAATAGTTCCTATTTTAGAGTTAAATATGATGTGGTCAAGATAGATCTCCCAAGATAGTGGCTCCTGTAGGTGGGTGGAATGTATTAGACAGCGAGTGAACATTTAGTCCTTAAGGTCGATGTTTTGGAAGCAGGAAAAATGGTCAAGCCTGAGGGTCTGACTGGCAATGACAAGGGCCAATTATGAAAGCAGAACATCTCCAGACCATCAGTTCTTCTAAGGTTTTTATGGTCTGCAGTAATAAGTACCTATCAAAGTGACCAAAGGAAGTACAATTAGTAAAACGGCAACAGGGTCATGATGGATGTGGGAAACGAAGGCTAGCTAGTGTAATCTGGTCCCCTCGGAAGAGCTATATGTGTTTTTATTGTTATGGCTGATCAGAGTAAATTGAATATACCTCAAATCTGAATGATATTTTGAAACTAATAAATAATTAAGTCCAGAGTAGATATCCTAATATTTAAGCTTCATGTGTTCAATGCTGTAAATGCTGCATTGGTACCTCTCCGGTACCGCTCCGACGGGTCGGATCAGCCAGTTTAAAAACCCCTTTGGTTCTTTTTGTGACTTCAGTCAACCTCTTCCGTTGCCCTGTTGTTTGAAAAGCTGAATTTAGTTTTCATTCAACTTCTTTTATGGGCCTAGAACTTTATTGATCCTAGAACTTTAGTGAACTTTATTGAACTTTATTGAACAACTTGACTCATTCCAAAAATCAGGACTAAATTGAACCAATGGTTACGCTGAGTTAGCTTCTCTGACTTCTGGCTGAAAACCTGTTGATTACTCATGATGAACACCCAAGGACTTTAGGGAAAAAAGCCTGGCGGGTCCACGAATCCTACGTCTGTAGAACTTACAGTTGACGGTGAAAAACAGTGTTTTTTGTGTAATAAAAAAGCTCCCCCTAGAGAGTAATGTCTCCTTAATAATAATAATTAATATGCATCAAATTTGGACTAAATAGGGCCAATGGTTGATAAATGATTGCCCGAAAGCTTTTGGAGGTTCTGCTCTCCCTACAAGTAACCCACCTTTAACAAAATCAATCCAGTTTTTCTTCACACTTAAGTCTGTGTGGGTATACATTTTGAAAATGATCCATGAAATCGTTTTTGAGTTTTCGGGTTAACACAAAGGATATTATCAAATATTCTGATTATAATAATGTATATAAAGTAATATAGATATTGATATATATATATATACTATACATATATATATATATATATATATATATATATATATATACACTTTGAGATTTGATCCAAATGTAGAGTGTGTTATAAATTAAATGTATTATTATTATTATACTATTATTTTTGGCTGAGGTGACGATTTTATTATTAAAATCCCCCTTTCGGAGAAATAATTATCGCATGTATTGCCACATGATTCAACGTGTATCTTTGAGTATGAAGCAATTACAGTAAGTTGGCGTAACTTAATATACATAGGTTTGACCAATATAATTATGTAGGGCTGGTTCAAGTTTGTTACATGAATTAAGTTCAATAAATTTGCAGTTGTAAAATTACCCCACTAAAAGACGTTTATCCGACCCGAAGAAATGATAAATTATACTTTCCATGATTCAATTAAATAAATCCTTAGTGCTGAGTGCAAACTATGTGAACATTAATGTAAATCTAAGTTTCAGTACCGCCTGGATCAATGGTGGAGACAAAATAAGAAAAGCAAAGAAACTCAATCAGTTCATACCAACTTGACTGAATTTTGTTCCACATTAGTTGTTGACTTTTCATGCCAAACATGTTTGCATGTTTATAACGCAAACATTCCTTGATTTATTTAAAAGAAAATACATTTTATATTCAGGTGAATGTGACAGCAGAGGGCAAACCAGGATAATGGTTGACATGTAAACTGTAAAAGGTACCTATTTTTACTTGGTGTACTTTACGTTTTTCTCGCTATACTGTTGATTCAACTCCGGTAATGTGAGTAATGGACTAAAGAGGTATAAAAGCTGGAGTGAACCAGAGCTCGACGGTGTTTGTGCTCTGTGGGGCAGGACAGAGGCTGTGTGGATTGGAAAGTTTGGAAGAAGCAGAACATTTTCTGGGTCTCTAGGTAAGTAAGTAGTGAGCAGGGGCCTTTTGAGATTTCAAGGTCAAGTGATAAGTCCGATAATCCCGAAGAAACCTTTTTGTTTGCAAATCTAAATGGTTGTTTTAAAATGCTGATAATTTGAACCTATTTGCTCTTGTTTTGACATTTTTATTTTTTGGGACACTAAATTCGATGAAATGTGACTCTGTTCTACTGTGTATCCCTGAGTGAGATAAATAAAGGTTGCTTCATTATTAATAAGTCCAACTAACTCGGTTTACTTAATCTACATAGACCTGAAAAAAAAACAAGTTAAGTTAAGTTGGAAAATGATTTTAAGATTAAGTCATTACAGCTTGATATTAAATTAACTTAATACATGTATACTAAGCAAAACATATTTTATTAAAAGTTATATTTCATACCTATTTTGAGGCAATTAGTTTATGAGATCTTTGAAAGTGAGTAAGTAGGCATCCACATACAACAGAACACCAAGAAAGTTGGATTATAGACCTCAGTTCTTTCTCTTGTATCTGTACCACCATCCTTGATCTGAGCTAGGATAAAAACCAAGACCTTAATAACTGACTCCACTTATTTATAATAATTTAAAAAAAGCCAATGTCTAAGGTAAAACTATGAACGTTTAACTATTTTCATAATGGTGAGCTGGAAGTTTGATCTACAGTATATTGACTTATTTGATGCAGTGAATTATTTTATTAAAAAAATATGCCTTCTTACGAAAGCGCACTAGATTCACCAAATAAAAAAAAAAATTCACATGCCTTATCTTGTAATTCCGACGAGAAAATACGAGAAAAGATCTAGTAATTAGGTCAAAAGATCTGGCAATTTCCAGATAAGGAGGATATGTTTGTTTGTTTGCACATCCCCTTTAATGTTAACATGCATCTGTAATTGTATCTTTTCTTTCACTGGCTGTATGACACAGTTGGGTCCAGATGATGTTTTATTTGTGTTTTCCACCTTGTTCTGATTATTTTGTTGGGAAACCAGGGTTTTGTAGCTTGTTTATTATAAACTTAACTTCAAAGCATTTCTTATAATATATAAACTTATCCGTTGTTCCAAAGGAATGACCCTGTCACTGCTTCCGCCACTGTGTTTAAATGTCTGTTTCTGTTGTTGGCAGTCTTGAACACAAACACTAGATTGTGTCACTAAATCTAGTCATTTAAGGTAATTTAAGTCATTTAAATTGTCTTATTACCTTTTTCTCTTGTTTTGACAAAAGACATTGCTGAATGCATAGTACCACACAGTAAAGTTCCTACACAGGGCATATGTACTGTTTAATAGCAATTTAAACTTTGGATTTGAAAGTACATTCCCCTACAAGAAAGATACTTCTCAATATTAGGTCAGTGAGTCATTTTTGCTGGGTTATATCTTACATAGTGACTGTGTAACAAAATGTTCCATGAGACATTCTACTGCAATACATAAAAATATATGTGTAGAATGTGTTTTCCCATTGTCATGCTGCCCCTAAGCAGGGACTCCACTGCAAAAGATGTTGTCTGGATGGCAACATATGCTATTAGAAAACCTGTAACTAACATTCCATGGACACCAACACATCCCCATACCATCAGAGATGCTGGGTTTTAAACTTGGTGTTGGAACAAGGCTTGAAAGTCCTTTTAGCCTGGATGACATGACATTAAAGATTTCCAAACACTATTTGAAATGTGGACCGTCCGACTAAAGCACATTTTCCCTCTACGCAGGAGTCCAACCGTGATGGCTTTGGTGGCATTGATATATGGGTTTTGTTTCGCATGGTAGGGTCTTGACTTGTATTTGTCGATGCAGTAACAAACATTTCTTCACTGACAACGGTTTTCTAAAGTGTTCCTGAGCCCATGTTATGATATGCTTCATAAAATCCAGTGCATTTAATCTTGGGTTTTGTCCTTGCCCCTCACGACATTTCTCCAGATTCTCTGAATCTTTTGAAGACTATTTGACAATACAGATTTTCACAAAGTTGTGCATCTGTCTCCATTTTTAATTGTAAATAAGTAAGCCTTTTAAAATCCACTTTCACCATCAATCATGATACTAAAAAGAACATCTTTTCAGCTTTTTTTAAGCATTCCACAACATTCTTGGCCAGTCGTTGTCTCTGTCCTAATAGTTTGAGATGTGTTAAGAGCATAAATTCAAAATAAGCTTATATTTACATACAACAATGACACTGATGAGGTACAACTTTATATATATTCTCTGTATTGTTTTCATTTGAAATAGAGTGTTCAAATGTTTAGGGAAAAATGGCACTTTCTGTTTCATTCATGTTTTAAGGAGAGCTCCAACATTTTTGGTATCCGGTTTGTGATTACTAGAGATAAATTGTCAATAAAAATGGGCAGTAAAGAGTGGCTGACCACATGATGAATCAGAATCAGGGAAGTTAGAATGACAAGAGCAAGTGATGTCAAAGCAAGCTTGATTAAAATACGCTGCAATCTCTTTTCAGACACAGTCATTTTCTACTTCATTAGCTGATTACATAGCAAATGACTTTGGATGTACAATCATGATCAGGCAGGTGTTTGTCGTAACCTGATCTTTCTCACTACTTACTCAAAACTGAGTGTTACTCTGCTGTAACACTCAGTTTTGGCTATTGATAATTTAATATAGAGAAACTTATGTCTATGTGTGGGATTTTAGGGCGAGTTAGATAACCCAGTGGAATTCTTGTGGCTTTCTAATGCTCCCTGAAACCGTAGATCTAAATGTATAACCAATGGCTATAGACCTATGCCTCTCAAACGGAAATGCTGAATAATGTCCATTCAATTGTAATAAAATTACATTTAGATAGCTGGTCATCATCTCATCTAGGAACTAGGACATGCCATCTGAGTGACAGTAAGTACTTTACCTTATGGAGTGCACATCACACTGTGACAAAGTCATATGTAAATGTCAATGTGGATGCTGAATATCCTGAAATTGCCAGGATCGCACTGAAAATGTTACGTCCATCTACTAAAAAGATGTCTCAGTAGAGGGTTTTTCAATGAATACAACAAAAAGTCACTTGCGAATAGTCTGGACACGTACTTCAGGTTTCCCATCACCCCTCGATGGGACCCTCTTATTGCAGAAAAACAGGCCCAGGGCCCCCACTGTTTCAGTCGCTCAAGTGAGTTGAAATTACTTCATGTCATGCGAGCAAGAATGCTGTTCACTGTGTTTGATATATATTCCAGTTGTGACTGATGACTGTTATGGCTGTGACTGTCATCATGACTGGTGTTGAACACCCCGACTCCTCCACCATCCACAGAATACACCAGATGCACTTATGCATATCATAAGTGATTTTAACCGCTGTTGACTGCAGATATATATTTTTTTATTTGTCAAGTGCAACACAAGGAAGGATCACACTCTTGATAAGTGCTATGGCCATATTAAGAATGCCTAAACAGAAAGGGTTGTAAATTCTGAACACAATGCTTTGAAACTGCTACCCACCTGTCAATGTTAATGCCAGTAACCAGTAATTGGAAATGCAAATGTGGGGTCAAGGGAAGATATCGAGGAGCTGAAAGGATGTTTTCTCTGTGCAGACTAGGACATTTTCTTCTGGAAAACTGATATATATATATGTATATATATATATTCCTGTTTGCGCACATACCCCCTGTCAAACAAATGTATTTATTGTATAGATAATGAAATTGAAGGTTGGGAGATGAGACTTTGTTGCTTTCCGATGACCAACCCTACCCTCCCGACTCCCTCCAGGTTTCTTGCACAGCGCTGAACACTAGTTGTGTGCGGACGGATACTAAAATATTGATACTTCAGATCCCAGAGATTCTCTTCTAGAATGGATTTTCATATTAAAAGATCTACACATGCACTCAGTAATTTGTGGCGTGTAAGGTGACTTTTTATTATTACCACGGAAACGGTAGAAAGTAATGACTATCCCCGGAACTAGAACCAGCCGGAACTACTTCTGTTGGCCATGATTGTCACATTTTTCAACCAATCAGACTTCCAATTTCCTATATTGGGCGTGTTCCTTTGCTGCTGCATATGCGGAAAGTGGTTCATTCTAATATGCCATCCCTGTCAAATTATTTAAAACAAACAATATATATCTGCGTACAGCACTGACCTCCGTGTCAATGGAAATGGATCCTCTAATGGAACTGGAAGGCTGCTGTGTCTTTATTTATTTATTATTCATAACACTTATCCATGTTTCAGTTCTATGACTGGCGACACGTCCAACAACTTTGGTGGATATATGGATGGATTTTGATATATCTTAAATAGCTGTTGAGGATTCAATCAATCAATCAGTCAATCAGTCAATCAATCAAACTTTAGTTATACAGCACATTTTATGACAAACAAATGTTATCCAATGTGCTGATTGACAGGTGACAGAAAAAGAGAAAAAGTAAAATGAAGTAGGAGAACTAAAATAAAAGGGTTAGAATTGATTTAAAGCAAAAACTCCTCATCACTCGCTTCATCCTGAAAACCCAGATCCAACCATTGTCAGAGGTCTTTGATTCATTCATTCAAGTAACTGAATATCCTTTTCATTATCATGGGTGCTGGAGCCTATCCCAGCACTTCAATCACTTCAATTATACTCAGTTCAGAATGAAGTCGGTGGGTCTGATCGACTTTGTTGTTCTGGGTTTTATGCTAATAATGAGCGTCTGCAAAGTTTTCCAGCACTTTTAAATTTTTTGTGTCGGTCTATCACGGCTCCTAATGGTTTTTCCTTAGACGTGTTTGTAGTGTTACTTATTTCCTACTTTCCCACTAAAGTTTTAGAGACTTTGCGTTAAAAACAAACTCTCTGTTGTGGTCCAGATCATTAAGAAGAACAAATCCTTTATTTATCAGATACAGCCATACACAGTACAACATAGTGAATTTATTTCTCTGCATTTGACCCATCCATGAGGGAGCAGTGGGCAGCCCCTTCGAAGCGCCCGGGAAGCTAGGGTTTCAGAGTCTTGCTCAAGGACCCTATGACAAATAGAACCTGGTGGGATTTGAGCTGGCTACTTTCTGATCCTCTGATTGGGAGAGGGCTGCTCTACCAACTGAGCTACAGCCGGCCCTTAAATGCTGGCACACGTCAAGAGCGCCACCCATGCACGCGCCCCCCAGCGATATTAACACCATTTACGTGCAACCTTGCTTTTCCGAAAGCATTTTCGAAAAGACTTGGACTACTTCCCTGCAAAGGAATGAATTCCATTCGAAAAGTTGTATATACGTGAGGCGTTTTCTTTCTGATCAGGCTTCTGTTCCGAATCTATTCGGACTTAGGCTGTCCATGTAAACCCACTCATTGTCTCTGTGTCAACTGATTATTGTGTAGGAATCAGTGAGTATTAAACAATTCTGAGTGTAAGCAGGGGCGAAGTTTCATCTTCAGTGTACGGGGGGACAAGTGGGGGATTGCCTTTTTGTCTTTTAGTATAAACATTTTTCACAATTCCCTGTCTAATATCTATTTATCGACGTTACAATTCTGCGTCCCCAGTAACTGAAAAGTTACTGAATAGACATTGAACTCATCAGTACGCCCCAATCCAACAGTAAAAATGAGTTTGATTTGATTTGTTTTTCACACTTCGGCACTATCAGAGTCACGAGTTGCTTATCAGTAACAGAAAAGAGGTTCTGAAAAGTCACCTGAGACTCGGTGTCCCAGACCTCGGTGTCCCAGACTCTAGCTGGGCCCTGTGATACCTTTTCCCAATGAAAAAACATTGTGTAATTTTGAAGATTTGATCATAGTTCATGTGACTAGACATCGTCCTCTTTGAAGCATCATTTTGTAAAGCTTTTGAATCTTTAAATATGTGTTTTGAAATATGGCTTTACCTTTGCTGTCTTCAAACCTGTGTCTACTTGGCCCTTCTCAGATGTTTTCTGTAAGCACGGCATTTTTTAATTCGGAATTGGGGACAGGGATTTTTTCCCTGATGCTTTTTAGACTTTTTAAGAAGGGTGATCTCATCCACCATCTGCCTGTTGCAACATTGACAAAAAGGTATGTTGTCGCAGGCAGCTGGCTATTTTCCAAGTTATGTCTGTAAGCCTGCAGATGATAAAGCTCACTTTATCGTCTGCTCACTTTTTGACTCTAATGTCCTCCTCCTCTTCGTGTCTCTACAATCTGACTCTTCATCTGCGCTCATTGTTAAACGATGCGATACCTGCGATGGTGTGTGTCAATTTGTCATCACAGCATTTTGATTGACTGGAAAGACGAGCCGAAAAGACAGCCGGTAAACTTCTGGTAGCTCAAGTCAATTTCAACGAGATAACTTGGCTATAAACGTAAGAGTTATGAAATGCTCAAATTAACGTACATTTGGGGATTTTTGCCATTAAGGATAATACATTTTACAGAGTGTCAAATAATCCTACAAATATGATAAATATAGTTCATCTGGCAACACTGATATGCACCCACTCTTCTTCTTGTTGGGACTAATACAATATGCAGGGGGGGGGGGTGCACAATCATTTGTCTTTTGTTTGCGTTAATCAATATTATTCAGTGTTTTCAATACAAATTATTATATATTTTTAAAAATTGTACTATATAATCATATTATTGGGGGGTGGGGGTGGGCACTGTGGAAGGAGGGAACATGTCTCCCTTTCCCACTCAAGATGTGCTGCTATATTTAAAAAAATAATAATAATAATAATTTTTTTTATAAATAATGAATAGAAGAGCCCTTTTTCTCACTTCAGCCCCTGTGACTTCAGCCCGTGTCCCCGGAAATGTTTGTGCACGTCCCTGGCTGACCAAACATTAATTTGAGAACAAACCCAAGTCGGCATTGACAAAGAAAAAACAGTACGTACAACATGTATGGTCAAAAACGTAAGTATCTCTCACAAAACCACTGGTTAGGATGACACAATAGCACATCACCTACTGACAGATGAGGGTAGTGGAAGGCAGACTAAATACATGAAGAGACAGGGTAACAGGACACAGTAACACCAGACACTGGTGCTGATATGCTATACCTAATTGCCTTTATTGTCTTAGAACCGTGTGTCTCTCTGTTTTTGTAGGTTTTCTTTGGGTACCCCGACTTCCTCCCACAGTCCAAAAACATGCAGTATAGGTGAATTGGTGACTCTAAATTGCCCGTAGGAGTGAATGTAAGTGTAAATGGATTTCTGTTTCTATGTGTCAGCCCTGAGATGAGCTGGCAAATTTTTCAGGGTGTACCAACCTATTCAAGCTGACCCTCAGTGTCAACAATAATTTATTTTGAAATATGACAGAGTGAGCTTAAGCGTAAGATATTCATTTTGATTAATTAATTCGTCACAAATGGAAATGTATTTTGAAATGTTATGAGTAATTTATTTATTTTTATTTATTTATGTTGAAATAAGATATTTAGAATGATTGTTCGTAAATGGTAATCTATTTTAATATGTAAATAGTTATTTATATTGACCTAGGAATAGAAGAAAATGTATTCCTTTACAATAAATTCAGTAAGCGATAACATTTTGTTGGACTATTTTATTAGTTAACCCATCCGTCACACGCTGTGCTGCACGACCAACCACTGCAAGTAAATACTCAACCTGTCGGAAACATTGACCTGTATGTAATCACAATTCCAGAATTGATTAAGAAGATTTATACTTGAGAGGGTATTGAGAAAGTGAAAACAACAATAATCACAACAGACCGATACCACAAATAGAAAACAGGAAACAAAAGCAAAAGAGCCAAATGCATCATTCTTATTCTGAGTACTGACTGATGAAAATAATGGGTGAGTATGGACGATCACAGTGTCTCTGCTTACATCATTGTGGATCCAAACATCCTTCAGACATTTTTTAGAGTGGGCAATTCACCCTTGTGGTTTTGAAAGATGAGATGTGGTGAGCATTATGGGACTCATGAAGGATTCTACCATGGCATACTTCCTATAGCAGTGTAGGCTGGAACAGGTGAAAGAGGTGAGGATGAAGATACAAAAGGTTATTCAATTTTTGTAGTAATAATTCAAATTTTCATTGGTTGTATTGTTTTACTCTGCCTTTGTGTGGTGGGTAAAACAATAAAACAATGACTGATGAAAACAAAACAAAAGCTTTTCATTGACAAGAAGTCAGTTTTGAAGGTTTTGCCCTTAAGTGCAGATTTGGTGATTAAATGCTGATGTTGGAGCGACATTGCAAAATCATAACTTTCTTTATACACATCTTGTTGTAATACAAAGGAATTGTAGGTTTGTTAATGACTTCAATTGAATTTACTGGACCCAATTGCCACATACAGAGGATTGTACAAAGTGGAGACAACAACGGTAGCATTGAGGATGGGTGGGGTTGATTGGCGCCAGTTTGGTAATTCATGTGGCAGAGCAGAGATTTGGCCAAAATAAAGGGAGACTGATCTGGAGCAAAGCAGCGATAAAATAAATAATGACTGAATGTGACAGAGGCTGCCAGGCTGGGCTTTGGAGCTGAGCTGAGAGTTGGCTGGCAATCCGAAAATCTACAGCTAAGTAAATTTGGGTTACGAATCAAGAAACACACAAAGAAGCAGCCAGGATGTTCCCCCTGAGGTGACTGAACAATCTGGCAGTGAGGGAACGATCAAGCAGGGTTGAAAGACTGCAGAGCTTGATTAAAGGATGAGAGTCCGGTCTGTTGATGGCTAGCCTGCACCACCAAGATGAGCCCAGCGTTGTGAAATAATTAACTCACAAATGAATACACACCGGGGGGGGCGGCTACCCTGACAGCAGTAAGTAGTTGGTGCAGGAATTGGTTAAACATCAGGTCTGCTTTGGGGTTCGATGATGCCATGCAATGAGGAGACTTTTTGCTCCACATGTGTTTGGCCAACTTTGTCATTGGGTTTTAAATTGGTATATTTATACATAAAGTGAAAACCAATCTATAAATACTGGCTTCTATGTAGTGTGTTATTTTATTTTTGGGTGGGGGGTTGCATGGATATATATTTATCAAAGCAAT
Organism: Lophius piscatorius; assembly: GCA_009660295.1. Classification (NCBI taxonomy): domain Eukaryota; kingdom Metazoa; phylum Chordata; class Actinopteri; order Lophiiformes; family Lophiidae; genus Lophius; species Lophius piscatorius. The sequence goes on along the minus strand of VRLP01001632.1, from coordinate 68,539 downwards.
TTATTCACATTCTTCTCCTTATGGCTGATCCCTTTTCGCAAAAGCTACCACCATCTGTCCCTCCATGTTCAAGTCCTTAACATCATACCTGCCAATCACCTCCTCATCTCTTCTGACCCCTTCACCAAGATGGTCATGAAGTCTGCTCCAACCATCCCTCTCTCACCCCTAGTAATACTCTCCATCACTTCATCCAGCTCATTCCAGAAATGATCTTTCTCCTCTAACTCACTACCAGCTTTGGGGGCATTAGCACTGACAGCATTCATCATTACACCTACAGTTTCTATTCCCATACACATTACTCTGTCTGATACTTTATCAACTCTAGAACACTCTTCACACACTCCTTCTGCAGAATTGGGCCTACCCAATTTCTCCTCCCTCCACATTATGATGCCGCAGTTTCTACCCTCCTCCGATGCTTTTAGGCTTGCTGCGGAGATGTAACTTTCCATGAAGTTTTTGTTGAGAATGAAGGAACCTTGCACTTCCGTTCATTGCTGAGTTTCTATACATATATTTACCAGAAAATAGTTTACTGCCAAGTAAGTCACATTACAATGAAATTGACCTGGTGTCTTGATGCAAAGCATGTAGTCATAAATATAAAAAGGCAAAAAGAATTACACACAAACACACACACACACAAACACACACACACACACACACACACACACACACACACACTCACACACGGTCATTGTATCACCTTCAATTCTCAGAGGTAATACAAACTGAGTGGATCAACTTTATTTTAATGGAAATGTCAGCTGGAGTCACCCAATTCTTTTTAATCATTTATAAAACCGCTTCACATCCAATGGCCTCACCAGCCTGAATCGGAACAACAGGACTGACAAAGATTTCTAAACAGAAGAACCTGTACCACCAGTGAATCTGACACTTAAATAACCTGAGAGTAAAATGAGAGACTGTTACCTGAGTCTTGTCATTTTCATAGATTCACAAGAAGTAATGCTGTCTTTCTGGGAATGACCAGGAGAAGTGTAAGCTGCGAGTACACTGTTCGACTTTAGAGTGGTGGCTGTTTGATTTCAACTCACAATGTACGACTCAAACGTTTGCGTAAGCTCATGATTGGTGGGCTCGCACTGTATGGTCAGATCCTCCCACATGATATGAGTTCTCACACTGTTCGACCCGTCCGGCTCCTGCAGCGTGTTGTCGGCACTGAAATTTTTCAATAAAGTTTCGTTTGAAAGCACCTAGGCAGAAAAAAAAAGTTTGTTTATTGGCAATTTTTTGCCATCCTGTGTTTCGAAAACCTCTTTTTTGTGTCTAGAAGGCTGTGGACAGTACGGCTGGTCTATTTTGCAGAGAGATTTGGAGGTAAGCGATCTATGTTTGACTGTATAGAGTGTTAATTTGGTAGCAGTTGCTACCAGTCACAAACTGCACTTTGTACTTCATGAGTACTTATTATTTATTATCCACATTATTTATTATTTATGTGTCGTGTTGCCATGGCAACTCAGACGCTCAGCCACTTTTCACAGGCGCAGTGAGAAAAGAAGGAACTGATGTTAGCCAATCGAGTTGAACCCCTGCTAAATTTTCTGACACACCAGAAAACCATACGATGGTGTCATGGTTGTCTGGGAGCTGTTAATCGGCCCTCGTGACCCCCCTTCTTCTGCACGACAAACAACAAAGAACTGACACCATCAGGCCGGGCAGTCCTGAGACTCATTTGCAAATGTGAATTGGGCTGAAGTCTTAAACTGTACGCCCGGTCTTAGCTTTGCTGCTATATTGTGTTTAGGTAAACGTGCTTCACATCCATCTGCAGCTCTGTGAACAGACCGGCTGTGCAGGGTGTACGTTCAAGTGTATGTTCGTGTGTGTTCTGAGGAACAGAGATGTGTCTATAGAAGAATATCTGCAGTAAAACCACTGCTGTTTTTTAGTGTGCAGGAGCTATTATAGCAGTAGTGAATATAGACCATAGAAGTAAAGTTTCCTTGAGGGAAACCATTGTGGATGATTGACAGCTCAGTTTTCTTTATCTTGTTAAATATCTATGTATCTCATCAAGCTGTCCCTCTCTCTCTCTCTCTCTCTCTCTCAGTCGCTCGCTCCCCCTTCTCTAACACTCTATTTTCTCCGTCTTTTTCTTGCCCTCCCTCTCAACCTGAAGACCTAATAATCCAGAATGAATTATTATTATTATAAAATGGATCTACAAGGCTGTGAGCTGCATACATGTGAGCCTGTAATACCTACAAACGTGTGTCGTGTCAACGATAACAGGTATCTTCATAAAAAAAGTATTCAAAAGTATTAGGGTCAGCTTTTAAAGACTCATAACGAAACAGATGCACTTCTCACCTTCTGATATGAGTTATTTCTGTTGACTGCAAACAGTCTTTAAAAATCCAGTGAGCTTTAAAGTAACTGCTATCGTTATTTGACCTTCATAGTTAATGGTTTGAAACCATAATAAAACTAAGTGTATCTGTAAAATCTTGTGGACAGCAAATTTGCAACAGCCTTTTTGTTTGTTTGGGCAATTTGACATGGTCAACATAATCCATTTCTTTTGGTTTTACAGATTATGGGGATGATCTGCTGGACCATGATTGTGCCCTTGTGAGCAGAGGATCCCCATCATAGAGGAGTCCTCTGTCCAGCCTGCTGTTCCAGACAGGCAGGGGTTGACAGCCAGCTACTTGTGCAGATTCAGTTAACTGCTCAGGTTCTCCAGAAAGAATCAACATAAATTATGAAGCTTTAGCCGAGAAAAAGTGTACATGACTTAACTGCTTCTGTGGAACCTTACTGCTGGAAAAAAATCAAGTTCAATAAACAGTGTTTTTAAAAATGATTTTAAGGACACGTTTGAACAATCAGTACCGGTACACTGCATAGCTTGCAGAGTGAAAGCTATCTCTGCTATGATAATCTTTCTGACAATAAAACTTTGTGCTTTATGTTTACTCTGTAACATGTTACCAAATGAAAACCATGAAATATGAAGACTAGTCATTGGAAAATAGAGGTTATATAATTTATTGTATCGTATTTATTGTAATTATTACAATTATAAGGACATTGGTCAAGAAATGTTCGATATAATACTATTCGTGTTGAACAAGAAAAAGTATATGAATTATTTTATTGACACAAGTCTCCAAATAATAATAATAATACATTTAATTTATAATGCACTTTACATTTGGATCAAATAATAATACTATGTATGTTATATAAAAATACTTTTATTTGAATTATGACTAACTAGGACATGCCAAATGTAAGGACAATTTAACAACAAAAAAGAAGCTATACTGTATATGTGATCTTATGGAAAAACTGAATGCTTCTGGCTATAGAGAGGGATTTTCATGTTTTCAAGGCTTATTTCAATAACTGTTTTGTGTCAAATTGAGAATTAACCTTGTTATTTGGTCATTTCTTTCATGGGCTCTAGAAACAATTTTAACCAACTTTTGGAGATAGATGGATTAATCCATCGGTTAGATAAGGAGAATGCACTTCATCCTTAAAGGGGAAAAATATAAACAAGTTTTACAGTTGAGACTCCAGAATAATCATTTAGTCTCGGCAAAGATTTCAAAAGCGCTTCTTCTATTAAAGTATAAAGCAGTTTGAGTTCAGGGAGAATCCGCAAAGACTGCTTGCCAGACAGCTGCGTACACTGGAAAGTGATTACACGATCCAATTTTATACCCCTGGTTTGGTCTAAATGAGTATTTGTCTTTTGTAACAGACAGTGATCATATCCTGTGTTTTATATGGTGCACACACATACACATTGAGTGTTTTTGGGTTGAAAAGCCATGTAAGGCCACTCAGGACAGCAGGGCGCATGCATCAATAAAAATAAAATCTTAAAGGTGACATCTCTGATCATTGTCCTATTGCTCACTCCATGGTATGTCATGGTATGTCAATCATAATGTTAATGCGTGGGTCAGGTCAGCTGGTCGGATTGGGCGCCCCTCTAGTTGTCAGCATACCGGTTTCTCCCTACAGCTAGTAATCACATGGTCAGAGGCGGGAGATGGGGAGGGGTGGAAGAGCGCGGATAAGAATGGATATACTTGGATTGTCATGATGTCTGCATCACATACTTGCTGTGTTCCGACCCATCTTTCTCTTCACCGGATGATAATCGTTCCTGCCAGTCATATTATTTCTGCATGACAGGGTGTGAGAATTACCGACCAAAGACCAAAGATTGGTCCTGTCGAGACTCACCGGGATCGGACAAAAACATTTGAAAATATGTTCGGGGCTCGGTCACGTCAGAGAAAGCCAGAGTCGGCCAATCACGCTCACTTATTTGTTCAGTAATATAATACTGTGTTGATTTCTGTGCTGTGTCCCGTCGGGCGACTATATTCATTATTCTTTTTAACAGGAACAAATATTGGATATGATTACACAGCATCATTATAATAAGTTTTTTGCTGTATTCAAATTATTACAACTCACATAAATTAGGTAATCTGTATTGAACAGATCTTAAACTCAGTGCAGAGGCAATCCTAGGATTTTTTCTAATGGGAGGGCCAGCACAGAGGGGACGGCAAGATGTAAGAAGAAGTGACTACAACACACCAATGATATTTGTACACAGCCTGCAGAATTGTTTAATATTTATTGATAATGTATGAGTAATTAAGTAAAACAGAGAAATAAGATACAATACAAAAAATGCCTAATACTGATCAGTCTCTAAATTTATTTTAGAACCAAAATCTGCTAATATTTACATTACAATGAAATGTGATCCTTATAAGAGCAAATTTTTTATGTTAAAGCTATTCTATAGTCAGAAATGTGAGCAAACCACTAAACACAAGAAAATAAACATGTGTTCCTGTGTTGTATTATACACATCATGGGTTTTATCTTTCTATAAGTTAGGTCAAAATGATTGATCTGATCTAATGCCTAGGGCGCCACACAACTAAAACCGTCCCTGGCTGGACGATTGTTGTGTGTCTACTCCTACACTACACCCAAACTCTATTAGCAGGTGAAAATATATATAAAATATCCCACTTTTCCACAAATACTCCCTCAAGAGGGCTTGGAGCTTTAAACTTGATATTGTATCGGGCTAGATAACCATGCTGTGGCAATAAAGTAATTTCTGTTATTGTGAGGGAGTGTGGCTTGGATTCTCCTTTTCATTTTAATTTTCAAGATTTATTTGAATTTTGAATTTAACTTTGTTGTTTTTATAACACAAAATGACTGACAGAGGAGAAGAAATAAAGTTGAACTTAAAACACATTGAGACGTGTTCAAGATATTTCACTTGGCAGGCTCAGCTCTCTGCATTGGTGTCTTCGGCAAACAAAAAGAACCTTTAATTAAAATTGAAATGCTCTGATGTACTGCACAAGCATGCAGCTGAACCCTTTATAAAGAAAGAAATAGACTTAGTCTTTTAGTGATGAGCAGCTTTGGTGTGACTCATGGATTTTTATCTGACCTAACTGTCGAGACTGGTGCCACAAGGGATCATAAGGGGTTTAGTGTTTTAGTAGGGCAAGCCACCTGACTTTGACATCTATGAAAATCCCTTTGCCTTTCTTTCAGAACCATAGACAGCACAGTAATTCAAAAGCACTTAAAGCACTTTTCTGTGCAGAGCTTACCTGTTCCCCCCGTGTCTTCGTGGGTTCCCCTATATTGCAAAAACATGCAATATAGATAACGCTAAATTGCCTGTAGTAGTGAATGGGAGCGTGTGTGGTTGTCTGTCTCTGTGTCATCCCGTCAGTTCAGCCCTGTGATGAACTGGTGACTCATCCTGTTTGTAACCCACCTCTTGCTCGATGTCAGCTTGGATAGGCTCCAGCCATGATAAGCTTAGAGAATGAAAGAATGAGAGGGAGATAATCAGACATACCTCACCACAGCACCTGGCCCGTTCCCAGATTATAATGACTATTGGTTATTGCTGCTTCTATGAATGCCCAGAAGTTTGGCTGGAATCTGAAGGGGAGCTTGTTGAATTCTGGCTGCGTTATTTGAGTTTTGTTTCTTTTTTGCTTGTTACTTTGGTAATTGTAATTGATTTGGGCTATGTGATGGCTATATGTGATGCAGCATCCTGTCATACTGTCTTGGTGACACGTTTCATCTTGAATTACAGTCATCGCTTGAGTTACGCTACTATAATTAACTTCAGCTTTATATGAATGAGAAGACGTTGATATACAGTTTATCATTCTGAAGGACTTGAATCGGAATTAAACATAGTTTGCACTTTCATTTGATTGCCGTCAAGGGAAGTGAATCAAGCAGTCGCAAAAAACAACGAAAAAAACCCAAAGGACTCAAATACTTTCCAATAAAAACTTGAGTTTTGATTGAAAAATTGGCTTGTTTTGTACGCTGAAGCAGTTAACAGGATATGAAAGAAAATCTGTACTCCTCATAATCATCCCATGACTTAAACGTTTACTTTCCACAGTGTTATCAGACTACTGCCTCATTGAATTGACAACTAGAGGAGTTGAGGGTCTCCGCCAGACGTTCGCTGTTCACCCCAACAAATCGTTTGGGTTTAGCAGGTTTGTCCTGCAGCCTCCCTCACCATCTGATCCAACTCGTCACCAGGTGATCAGTGGACAGCTCTGCTCCTCACTTCACCTGAGCGTTCAAAAAATACGGCCGCAGATCTCATGATACAACCACAAAGTTGATCATAGAGCTTTGGCTTATGGTGGCCTGGTACCAAGAACACTTATGAGCCATCTTATACTGGAACATCGTGTTTGTTATGGACAGTCTATGACTGGCACAGAAGTCCAAAAACAAGGCACAGTTTGGTATTGATCAGGCATACCGTGTCTCCCAATCACGCCCCTCCAGGTATCCACAGTACATCGTTGCCAACATGGGCGTGAAGACTAGGAGAACCATGGAGTCCCTGGCTGGAACCCTTTCTTGGAACGCCAGCCAGAGACTCTAAGAAGCCCAGAAATTTTTAACTACAGTTCGGTGCATAAGCACAGACAATAGTCAGAGCCTTCACTATTGCAACCTTGAGTTGCACGGAGACAACCCTCCCGTTCTCCGGGGAAATTCCAACACTGATGCCCTCATACGGGGACTTGTGAGTATTCCCACACTCGCACAATGCCTCTTACCATGGGCAGCTCCAGAAAAGGATAAAGTCCAGCCTCGCTCCAGGATTTCTCCAGAACCAATGCTGTGGGTAGAGGAGAGCCCAACTAAATCTAGCTGGTACCGCTCCATCTCCTGCAAAAGCTCTGGTTCTTTCCCAGCCAGAGAGGTTACGTTCCACGTGCCTAAAACCAATTGGCTCAAAGTCATGAGAGAAAAAGTAAAATTTCCCTTGAGATATCCTGGAAAATGATTTGTCCTGCCTCTGCTTCTCTCTGCCTTGTGAATGAATGCAAACGGTTTAGAAGGTTTAAACATTCACAATCAGTTCTCACACTGTCTTTAGTGGGCAACATTGAAGCAGAATGATTCTCTGCTTCCAGCCACCGGTGCTTCCTTACTAGCCTTGAGGGTTGTAACCAATGTGACGCTAGTCAGCCAAACAAATTTGCATGTCTGCTCAGGACTGGTGTTACCTGAGTGAGACGCGCACAGACCAACGTCTGTGTGCGTGGGAAGAAGTGAGTGAGAGGAAAAGTTATTTCAAATGGCACACCCTTGAAAGGAGAAAAGTAGACAGACTTTAATTTGTCATAGGGCTGAAGGATTCTGGCTAAAATTACTTTGAGACTACAATTCCACTACAATCTTACTATTCAGTTTACATCATTGCACTCTGTTATGGACCTGAGAAATAGTGAAGCGCCATGCGTTGTCTGTGTGTAACGCAGATAGATGTGACCGGGCCCTTAAGCGTTAAGCTCCACAGCTGTAGTGCGTTTCTGACCCGGACCCAGTAGACCTTGTGTTTTCATATCCAAACCTGACCCGTGTCCGACACAGTAAACACAAGCAGAAGCACTGAGTTTCTAAGCTTTCACACAGTTGTTTTTAGAATGATTACCGCTTCTCTATTTACCCTGATTACTCATGGCTGCAGAGTAAACAACTGTAAAAGGGTCTGTTTTCGGCTTTATGCCTTTTAGCTGGTGTTTTAACCCATCAAACACTAACATCACAAACTGTCATCAGAAGTTTTAAATATACTTAAACTGGAAACTTACCATTGACGAACTGGTTCAGTAGACTGTACATCCTGAACTAAAGCAAAACCCCTCCATACTATCAGTTTCCCCGTGTGGTTTTAATCTTTACCGTAAACATGTTTTTTTCTTTACGTCCTTCATTGTTTAAGCTCGGCAATGACATGAGAATTTACCGCTAGAAAAGTAACAAATAGCGTACGCTGTAGGCCAACACAGAGACACAGACAGTAGATCCATTACTTTTATTTTGCTATTACACTGGGTTTTCACTATGATCTCTGAAAGCATCATGTTAAATTGGGTATCCTGACCAAATCCTGAGACCGGCTGGGGCTGGGCTGGGTATCTACACTCTAGTGCACAGCCCCTCCATGTTGATACGAGTGAAAGACATTAGTAGCCGATGTGAAACAACAGAGAAATAGAGTTAGGCAAGCTAAAACTAATTTAACAATTAGCAACTCCCATGATCCCCCACAGCAGAGATAAAAAATATGAGGCCATGGTCCCAAAAGCCCAGACATGGCTCAAGGTAACAAAAGCTGTGGCTAAGCTAGCAAGTTTTGCTGCTATTCACATTATTAGGATGCTGGACGAACACCTTAATTCAGAAATGAGATCGTATATACGTCTGAATTGAGATTGTGATCTTTTTATCACTAATTATTCATAATTTCTGAGCCCGGAAGAGATTATTTTATAGATGAGGTACAGCCATAGATTGAGCATCTTTTAAATCTGACTCCTGGGAGACAAATAAACATAGCAGCATCGGGGTAAATAGATCAACAAACTGCAACGTACAGTTGAAGAAAATGATACATTTCTAAAAAAGGAGGGGACGGGGGGACGTATTAGTTTATGGCCCGCCAATCTGTCCGTCATACTCTAGCAGCTAAATCATCACTTCAAAGGTCCTGGAAAATTTGCTTATATAAAACCCTGATGCTGCATTTTAATGTTAGTGCTAAATAATGTTCCCAACTTGTCAGAAGATCTCCAAATGGAAGTGAGGTGACCTCCCATAAAATGTATGCAGACTCTGCACCGTATACCTACTCCTCCTACTGTCTCCTGAAAATAAATCATTCACAGTGGAAAATGCATTTCTTCCTCTTTTTAGACGCACGTATAGTTTTAATGCATAGCATGCATATTTTTTTTAAGTGTGGCAATACTTTTCCCACTCACCTTCTGTCTTCACACTGTAATTTTGTACATTCGTAATGAAGCACAGGTTTTTACTATGTGAAGGTATGAATCATTCCAGACTCTCAGACACAACAGCCGTTGTCCATTATTTATCAAATATTATCAGAAACAAATTAAAAAAAGGACTCTAATATTCTCCTTACTGGAACTCTATGACTGACAGCAAGCTCTCAAAACGGGATTAACGTAACCTGTGTCAATGCCATAAATATTTGGTTAAGTGAGTCCATGGTCACTTTTTGACTGTGTGTCATTTCAGTTTGTTTTGCAGTGTGGAAAAATCGTCACATGCACACAGTGACCAACTATTTCATAGTGAACCTCTCCTTTGCTGACGTGTTGGTCACCATCATCTGCCTGCCTGCGAGTCTTGTGGTAGACATTACAGAGACCTGGTTCTTTGGAAGCACTCTGTGCAAAGTTGTGCCATATTTGCAGGTAAGATTTTAACTTGACATCTGCTTTTCATACAGGATGTTAAAAATCACAACCCGTGAAAAAAACACTTGGTCCATAAAAGGTTTAAAATTAAAACAGAGACATGCCTTTCTGAAATTCTTACATTTTCTCTATTCATGGACATGTAAGACTTTTTTTTATATCCATGAGATGTACATTATAGGCAGAACTATAATTTAATCCTATGCTGACCTTGCCTGTGGGAAAGTTTTTAGCTTTCTCCATTTTATAAATTATTCTGCAGAATTGTTCTCAACATTTCAACACCCTTGTCAAAAGAAAATTACTCATTTTGTAGCAGCCTGTTGGCCGGATTAATGCAATGAATAAAAATAATGCACACATCCTAGACCATATACACTTAACTTATCTGGCTATTCTAGAAATATATCCGATCGAATATAAGCTCACCAGTGGGGGAAGAAGTAATCAGCTACTTGAATGAAATGTAGTGTGTAATGTGTAAAAAGGCCTCATTGTGAATGTGCAAATAAATAATGTCCAACTTTTGGTCATATTTTTATATAATTTGGATATTTATTATTATATTATATTATATTATATTATATTATATTATTGTATTATTATCTTTTTAGCAGAACCTATAACTTTAATTAACATTGCTGCTTTTTGGTCAGGTTTTATAAAGTTATTATTTTATTTTTTTATTGATGCTTTTATCTGCTTTTACTTTGTAGCACTTTGAGATTTCATCCAAATGTAAAGTCCATTATAAATTAAATGTATTATTATTATTTGTTTATTGTTACTTATTGTTACTTAATAAATAAGATCCCACTTGAGTAATAGTATTTCAAGTTAAACTATTTCTTAGAAGTAGAAGGAGTGATTCTGCACTAAAGATTCCCCTTTGATAATATATTATATTAATGTTTGTTTTATAAGATGATGAGACCGATTCACCAGTGTGTAAACAGCTTTTAACTGCTTGTGATGGGGATACACAGCTTCCTTTTTTTTTTTTTGCTCCGCTTCCCATCTGCCAACATGTCACAAGATAGATATGCAGAGGACAGAGGAGATGATATAAAGTAGTTATGATATGCAAATTATCATGAATAACCCAGACTTTTTCTTTATTATATTTTGAATATTGGGTATGAAATTTTAATCAATTTCTCTCTTTGGACTTTAAACAATTATTTTAATGAAATCATCCGAGCATTAATCATCCGAGGCTCCAAACAGGGGTGCTGCTTATTTATACATGGTGGAAACCACTGGTTTAATATTCTACCATATGTTGTATTTTGTAAGAATACACTTTTGTGTGTGTCTTATAAGTGATATTTATACATATATATGTTAATAATATGATGGATGTATAATCCTCTCCTGAAGGTGAAGTTTGTAAGATGTAATTGTTTGTTTTTGAATAAATGATGATTCATGGGACTCCATCCCATTTAACTTTCAAAAGGAAGCAAATCATTTGATAAGCTACCTGATGTGGTTGGAAAAGATTATCTCCTTTTTTAGCACTTGAAGGCCATTGTAGATTCTTGGATTGGAACAGGTGAGATGAGTTGGTATCTGGACCTTCACCACTTGATCTTACAAACTTTTAAACACTGCACCTTTAATTGTGATGAAATATTAATGTAAAAATTAATCTCATCGAGGTACAAGAAGCCTTTAATTCAGTTGAGATGGGAATTAAGAACCACACTTAAAGTTTGGTTCCTAATTAATGAGGTACAGCCTCACACAAAATGTTCTGCATGGATTCATCTGTAAACCAAAGGGAATAAATTGAGTGAATTTATTACAAACATGCACAGATCAATGTGGATCTACTTCTGCTGTGCTGGTTGATCACATATCACATAGATCACACCTAATGCCTGTGAATTAGGGGGTCACTGGATGTCTTCTAGGTCATGTTCGCCCGGTAGTGTGGTTTGTAACTGCAGCTGCAGTTCACCTCATGTTGTTTTATGAATCACATCCAATCCCACATTAGAATTCCCTCAGCTCTCCCTGCATCGTATTTGACATTTCGTTGATTCCTCAATGAAAGTTTAAAGCTATTGGCTCTTCTTGTATCAACGTTCTTTGACGCTTTCATTGGTTTCACCACAGGGTCCAACAAATTCAGTTTTATTTCAGTCCAAACATGATGGGTGTTTATTTCTGGGATGAAATATGGAGTCCTCAGATATTCAGTGAAATAACAATTGTCCTTCAACGTTCATATAGGCAACATATCATATCCAATAAGATTTCAATTTTCATTTACAAATATAAGGTAGTGCTCACATTTAATGGAATATCTTACATTCAATAATAATAAAAATAAATAAAATAATAATGATAATTATTATTATTATTGTTATTAATTATAATAATAAATTATAATAATACAGGACACATCATGAACAGTTCTTACACAGACCCAATCTCATTTTGGACTCTCATGATGGCTGTTGGTTGATCAGAATGTGCTGACAGTTATCTTTTATTATGCATTTATACTAATGCAACATCATATTGGAATAATTCATCGATTATACACATTCAAAACCTGTGTTAATATAATATGTTGGTACAAACCTGATTGTTTGAAAGTAGGATGAACTGTTGGTTGCAGTCTTTTAATTTCATGTGTTGAAATTAAGAAAAGCATATCAACAGAATTCTAATTACATCTCTGTACTGGGTTTGAATTATATTCTGAGTGACTATCGACAATACATTATGCTGTTAATGCAATGACACAACTGATTCCTTAATCAAAGGAGAAACAACATTAATAATATTATAATTGATAATTGTTCGTTGCATCACAGATTGGGACCTTGGATTTTATATAGAGTGATTAATTACAGCACAAGAAAATATATGGCAAATCCTGAATGAAAGCTTCAACTATTGTCTGTTTTTTAACAGTGCCATACCAAGCTCAACATAGATGCATATGCATTATTTACTTCCTGTCAGGTAGAGAGCAGGATTTGTCGATGTCTGCCCGCAGCACACACTTCTCCTTGTTCTCTATCTCCTTGTTCCCGTTGCCCTACGTTGTTGTGCTACGTTATTGTTCTAAGTTGTTGTTTTATGTTGTAGTTCTACGTTGTTGTTCTACATTGTTGTTCTATGTTGTAATTTATATGTTGTAGTTCTATGTTGAACAAGATCACTGAATTAATTTTTTGAGCTGACAACAAATAGTTTTTCCATAGTCTGTAATCACTATTTATGCACACTGGACATATGTCTGTGGCCGATCCACACCCAAAGTGTTGGTTCAGTAGAAGATTTTGATAAGTGTCTGTCTAATCGTGGCAATCAAACCTGAACCCTCTAGAGGGCTTTTCAAAGATTTGTGTGGTGTAAGCAAGGAAACCAACCAAAAGATTTTTTAATTTGAGATATTTGATCGGAGCAAGATTCCAAAAGCAAACCAATTAATGGATTAATCTGCTGATGTTGAAAAGTATATTTTAATAGATCTGTGTAAGGTTTGTAAATGTAGATCATATGTACTTCACCATCAGTATTTTACCTGCTCAACTGAAACCTTTGTTTCAGTTAATTAAGTCCAAATGTGTTTGTCAATAAACAAACAAAACAAACAAACCAGACCTCTTGGACCAGCTCCGAAGAAGGAATTCTGTCAGGCATCAAGATGTCAGATCTGATGTGGAACCAACTCTTCACATCCATAAAGCTCTTCATATTCTGCCATCCAACATGAAGTGTCCTTGAGAGCAAAGCAGGTATTGCATATAATTCAGATCCTCGTGAAAGTCACAACTCTAGTGGATCTCAATGTGATTATCATTTGACACCATGTGTCATTATATCTGATACAGGAGAGTAACTATGTGTGTACTTAGTTTTTAATCATTTATTATTATTATTATTTTAACATGTCCTGTCCAGCTGCCTCGGCAATGAAGAAAGACGATCTGGAGGCCTTGCAGTGCAAGACAGATTTTAGTTTGCAAAGAAGGAGTCTTTCATACTCCTCCAGTTGCGTGAACTGCATTTTATTAGTTATAATTCTGTGTTTTCAGCTGATGAGGGGACCGAACCGGGATGGGGGCTCGGGGGGATGGGAGAATGAAATGGAGAAACACAAAGGGAGAATATACCAGAACAAACAAGAGTTCTTTAAGAAAAGCAACAAAAACAACAATAACAGCAAGAATTTTTACAAAAATATGTAGAGATATGCATACATCGGACAAACACACATGTACATACACAAACCCATATCAACGTTACATTCATAATTAATTAACTATATAATTTTGTATTCACCTTATTCTGAGGGTGCGCACATGTATGTGTCTGTGCGTGTGTGCGTGCTTGTGTACGAGTGTGTACGTGTTTGTGTATCTGAGGGAAAAAGATTGTCACTTGATGTCGATACAAGTTAGGGGTCATCACAATGTAACTCTGACCCCCAACGATAGGCAGAGAGGCACCCAAGTCACCTCAACGCCCCACAGCATTAGGGAGCTGAGGCCAATAGCCCCCGGCGGAAGCACCCCGTCAAAGGGCAAGCCCTCAGAAGGACAGGAGAATGAAGACGCCCTCCCCGACCAGAGGCAAGCACCACCAAAAGCGTGAGCAGAACCCACAGCCCCGAGACCCCGCCCAACCAACACCCGCACAAATCCCATGCTCGTGGCCGGCCAGACGACAGAGACGACAGAGCCCCCCCGATACCCACCCCTAATAGGGCATACCGAGGCCCCCTCGGTTGACCACAAAGGGAGCACCCACCACCAGCGCCCAACCTGAAGGGGTACATGAGACAGCAGACCCCAGGCCTAGTCGGAGGTCGACCATTACAAGTAGCGCCCATGTCCCCGAAAACCGTTGCAGCCATGATTCGCCAAGCCCCCCAATAAAGAGCCCACCATTCAACGGATAGACCAGTACCCCCCAGAACACACCCTTAAGGGAGCACGAAGACGTCCACCACGGCCCGCTGGAGACACCCCGGGAAGGACCCCGGTGTATTTAACCTTCACAGAGGATGATTCCTAGATTGTGAAAAATAATAGTAATATTGATAATAAATTTTATTTATAACGCACTTTAGATTTGGATAAAATCTCAGAGTGCTCAAATGTAAAAGCAGATAAAAGGGAAATGTGACTTCTTGTACCAGATTGATCTGGCACAAGAAGTCACATTTCCCTATAAAAGATCTTTAGTGCTGAATATCTTGCCTGCTGGATCTTGGATCTTGTTCTTATAAAAATATATGATGATGAAATAATATCAAGGAGAGTAAACGTATTGCATTTTTCAAAAAAAACCTAAACTGTTTACCTCAAAATACCCCAGGTATTATTACAAAGACGTCTGAAATGATCTGTTTTTGACTTAAGTTGACCAGTAAAAAGGAAAGCTGAAGGAATTAAAGATTGGTTGGAAATCCCCAGGTGTAACCGCACCTTTTGAAATATCTCTCTCATTAATGTTCATTACTACCCAGTCTCCGCAAGCTATGTAACAAACAAATTCTTCATAACATGTGTCGCTGTTACGCTTTCTGTTTTCCATCACTGTCCCTGAATACATTCTCTCCCGAACAAATATTTCTATATTTATTTTTTTTCAGACGATTTCTGTTTCTGTGTCAGTGCTAACACTGAGTTGCATCGCTCAAGACCGCTGGTACGCTATCTGCCACCCACTGACATTCAAGAGCACAGCCAAGAGGGCACGCAAGAGTATCGTTGCAATCTGGGTAGTGTCATGCACAATCATGATCCCTCAAGCCATTGTGATGGAATGCAGCAGCCTGCTGCCCGAGCTGACAAACAAGACCAGCCTCTTCACGGTGTGTGATGAACACTGGGGAGGTTAGTTTTCACAAATCCCCCTGTAATGCTTGACAACACTCTGCCAAATTACTCACTTGCAGCCAGATATATGTGTTAATATGACACTGAATGATTAACTAAAGGAGGAAAGAGACAACTTTCAGTTGCATTTGCTGTTTCAATGGATTTGATCCTTGTGTGGGTTATATGAATGATACCGTTTAGCTGGCATTTCATATTATTATTATTTTGCGATCAGAGCATTGTTCACAAAGATGATGCGGGTCGATAAAGAAGAATGAATTCATTTTGCTGAAGTTCAGATAAGAGGGTCAGGCTACCCTTCTAATTAAGTTTTGAAAGGAAAACCTTGCAATTTGAAAATGCTTCACATCAAGCTGCTCATCTCAAGCGGGCTGCTGAAATGTAGGAAGTTTACTTTATACTTTTGAAACACGAAGTACTTTGTAAACTCATGAAGTAGGGTGAAGTTAAATGAACAAAAACAAACCTTTTATAACATCTCAAAGAAACATTGTAGTCTATTTTAGTCAGTTGACTGATATTGATTATGCTGTCACCCCCAATAGCAAGTGTTTATCCCCCAAAAGTCCCCTCTCCGCTGCATTGTACAAGTAATCCCCATGTTTGAACTCTTCAAATTAAATGTGAAGTTATATTCACACTATTTTTTATTAAAAAAAAAAAAAAAAGCTCCACAAATTGAGTAAAATATGAACTATTAGTGTAAAATAAAACATATACAAGATAGATCTCTTTGAGTCGAATAATATGCACCAGGTTTGGACTGAATCGGATCAATGGTTAAGCAATGATGGCGCAAAAACTTTTGGAGATAAAGCTCCCACTAGTGTGGAATGTATAGAGCCCACCCTTCCCAAAATCCACCCAGCTCTTCCTCATACAAAGATCTATGGGGAATCAAGTTTTAAGATGATCCATGAAATTGTATTAAGAAAAATAGATTGCACTGGCTTGGAATAATGTGTTGTGAAGCTTCATGTTGTATTTAATCAGGTTATTTGTGTTTGGTCTTTGAATCTGGAAGCCTGGGATAAGAAAAGTGATGGGATCCTGAGTAATTGGGTCCAACCCCAAGCTGTGTGCTTTCTCTGTCCTTGTATGTATGTTACTAAAGTGAACCTGCACACTACTGCGTACGCTCTGATGAAGGCTTTGTGCCGAAACGCACAGCCAAACACAGAAGTGAAATGTGAGTATTTAGTCCTCCCAAACTTAAACCCTTGAGATGTGCAATTTTTTTTTAAATTTTTTAGAATGATCCATGAAATTGTTGTTGAGTTTTACCCAGGGAACTGTTTATTCATAAGAAAAACTCCCCTAGTGTGTAAATATGTAGTATTACAATAAAGTTTGATATTTACTAGATAATTCCCCTTGAGTGGATTCATATAAACCAAATTTGGACTAAATCAGACAAACTTAGGATTAGGAAGTTATGTCAGACAATGTGTCTGTGTTATATGTTTTTATTAAAAGCGCCCCGTAGCGAGTATGGGTGAGGTTGGCTCATTGGTAGATCGGTTGTCCACTTATCTGAAGTTCGGTGGTTCCATCCCCGGCCGCTACAGTCCACACGTCGAAGTGACATTGAGGAACATTGAAGAACACTTCACGATGCCGTGAATGGTTACTGCTCCTGATGACCATGTGGCGCCTTGCATGGCGGCCTCAATCATCACTGTATGAATGTTTGTGTGAATGCTGACTCGTGTTGTAAAAGTGCTTTGAGTGGTCGAGCAGACTAGACAAGCGCTATAAAAGTAAAGTCCATTTATTATAAAATGTGAACTATTAAAGTAAAAAACAATTTATATAAGATAGAGCACCTAAATTCAGTAAAATTTGAAAAATGATCGCTGAAATAGTTTTGCGTTATCGCGCCAACATGAAGCATCTGCGGACGCCGCAGCGATGATTCCATAATATCCCTGATTGGTTGTTCCTATTTAGTCCAAATTTAGTCCAAATGTGGTGAGCTTTTCAGATGTTACTCAAAAACTGTTTCACTGATAATCTTCTAATTTTATACCAACATAGACACATCTTTGATTCCTGACACTACGGCGAGCTTTATTTCTAAAAGTTTTCGTGCCATAATTTCTCAGCTGCTGGTCGATCTGATTTGGTCCATATATTGGCTCACATGAATCGACTCAAGGAGATCTATCTTGTATTTGTCTTTTTTTACTCTAATAATAAATATTTTACTCTCTAATGTCCTATTCTCACAGGACTTGGATCACCGGGGACCTCTGGTAATGTGTAATAATAGAATTCATATTTATGTTTCTTTATTTATGTTTTCTCTACAGCTTTTTCTGACTCTTTCCTGGTGGAAGTATGGCAGCTGTGTTGGATATGATGAAATGCTGTAAACTGTGCGTCAGAAGTGTTGAGGCTTAATGTGTCATGCAATTCAATTCATGTGATTAGTTCTCACGGCTTGCTGCGTTATTCATCAAGACTCATCACAGCAGGGGTCTCGCGCGCTGGGCCTATCGCTGAGATGGGTCAGGGAGACGCAGGGGGCTGGATACCCGGGATACACGTAGGATTCGGCTGCATGCCTTGTTGTTGCTGCTTTGTTGTTTTTAGTGGGCTTTGAAGATTATAAGCTACTTAATGGTTCATTATTTTTCTCAGTATACTTTAATACGAAGCTGTTCTTTTTGTTTATCATTGCAAAATAGATCTTTTTGGTTAAAGTTAACTAGTCAAGTTTATGTTCATCAAGTGAGGTACGTGTGGATATCGTCGAATGGCAATAGAGGGAACTGATTGTTATTACAGTGATATATCCCCCATTATTTCCTTTTAGTCATTTTTGAATATACAAACTTCATAGCGTCCAGCAAAGCAGTGTTAAATTATGCAGAAAATAATATAAATTGCTTCAAAGACATCCCTCCTCCTGTTTTCATCTCTCTCCTTAGGCGAGCCAAAGGGAACATAAGTAAACTCTAAATCCAGTGGCAAGAGAACACTTTGGACATCTGTCAAAATAACGAGGATGCTTCAATGCAAGTTTTAAATGATAATTATACATAAGGCAAAAGGTTATTCAACACCTAAATCATCGGCTGGATAAAACATCCGACCCTCTGAACATAAAAGCCGGTTATGCTGCCTTCATTAGAACAACCAGAGACAAGTCTCTGACATTGATGTGGTTGACTTCTGCCCAATCTTCTTTTGAGAACTGCTTCAGTGCGGCCACACTGTGAGTTTAAACTGCTTTTCCAGCTCATTCCACGGTATCACAATGCAATACAGGTTTGAACTTTGTCGAGGCCACTACAGAATTTACATTTTTCATTTTAGGCAATTCAGAATTGAGCTTTCTCTTTAGCTCGGGGTAATTTCTTGCTGCATAACCCTGTTCTGTATGAGCCTCAACTCACAAACTGCTGACCTGATATTGTCTCTTAGAAGTTTCTGTAGAGAGCAGAATTCATGTCTCCCTCAATAATGGCAAACCATCCTGGCTCCTAAGCAGCATAAATTTCCCAATATAATATAATAGTCTTCTTAAGTTTCGACTCATCAGTCTGTAGAATAATCTGTAAAAGCTCTGAGATTCATCAAAGTCTGTTTTGACGAAAGTCACATAACTCACATAAGTCTTAATGTTCCGCTGGGTTAGCCATTAACCCTTTCATCTCACCACTCTCCACTACAAACCACTTTTGACAAAGCATCTTTTTGAAATGGTGGAGCCATGAATACTTTAATTGGGGGCAGAGAGACTTACAATTCCACTTTGGATCTTTCCTGATTTCCCGATTGAGCCTCCATTGTGCTGTTAAGGCTTTTCTGATGAAGGTCTGCCACTTCAAAAAAATTTGCACTTTCAGGCAATTATTACAGTTATTACATAATTGTCTGATCGCCATTGTTTGAGTTAACCACAGTTCTTTTGCATAATCACATCACGTCTGTACAGAACATCTGGATGAAAGATAAAAGTTATGTTTCAATCTCTTTGAACTTCGACTGGTGCTTATTACTGATATTTGTTTGAGCTCATTTGCTGAGATTGGAAATTGCATTCAGCCTTGAACAAAACTGACTGTCAAGGAGGTCAACAAAAAACAAGTCATGGTTTTCACTTCTTCTATCTAATCCTTCCTTTCCAGATATCAGTGTTCTCGTGTGTAATACTTACTTAAACTCAAGAATTGAGTGAATAGATATTGGTGGTGAACGGTCAGGGATACTGTGACATCATATCCTTCCCTTTCTTAAGAAAGAAATATCTTCTATTTTCTACAGTATATATCAATTTCATTACATCTGGCAGAAATGTCCCCAATAGTTCATACACAAATCTAAGGGTCCTAAGGGTTCATTACTCAGCCTTGGCATACAGTTTACTCTTCTATGATATACAATTCTACAAGTAAATCAGCAAAATAAGAAGAAATTTAAAACAAAA
Source organism: Lophius piscatorius (assembly GCA_009660295.1). Taxonomy (NCBI): domain Eukaryota; kingdom Metazoa; phylum Chordata; class Actinopteri; order Lophiiformes; family Lophiidae; genus Lophius; species Lophius piscatorius. The sequence continues at coordinate 48,401 of VRLP01001632.1, read as the reverse complement.
AACTACTGAAGGCTTACAACCAACTTGGGACATGTGTTATTTCTACCGAAATAACATCCACTAGCGGTCTAGCTGATTTACCAACCCCTGTGTGAAGTTGAAGACTCAGTGGGAAATATGTCATATTTCAACATTTGACTTGTTGCCACAGTATCATTGTAAATAAGCTCTGTTAGACAGTTAAGACTGATAGTAAAGTAACTGGAGTATCTTTCCTTGTCAAATTAGGATGATGTTTTTCTCTCATTTCAACAGCTGATATCTACCCAAAGGTGTACCACACCTGTTTTTTCATTGTCACATACTTTGCACCGTTATGTCTCATGGTCCTGGCTTATATCCAGATATGCCACAAGCTGTGGTTTCAACAGGTGTGTTTTCCTGCTCTTTACCTTTATCTCTTACAAACACTTTTATAAACAGTAAGCTTCTGTTTCATTTATAAGTTTAAGACATCTGATCTATGCGCATATTTGATCAATAGATTCCTGGAAGCACATCGGTGTTGCAGAGGAAGTGGAGGTCCATGCAAAGCTCAGCTCCGGCACCAGGGCCGGGAGAGCCTTTGAGGATCAAGACCAGCACGGTTTGTGCTGAGATCAAACAGGTCCGGGCCCGGCGTAAGACAGCCCGAATGCTGATGGTGGTGCTTTTTGTTTTTGCCCTATGCTACCTACCAATCAGCGTGCTCAATGTAATGAAAAGGTACTCTCTTAAGCCCTGCAGCGTTAACAATCAAAGCATTCACACACAGAGATCAACAACAGACAGTGATATATCAAGACTCATCATTTGCATTTCCCTTGTTTTGTTTCCTTTGCAAAATTGATATTTGAAATATTACACAGCATATGAAACATAGAATAGTAATTCAACCCATAATCAACATCCTGTTATATTTTACTTGCAGAGTGTTTGGGATTTTTAAGAACACAAATGACAGAGAAACAGTGTATGCCTGGTTCACTTTCTCACATTGGCTCATATATGCCAATAGTGCAGCTAATCCCATCATCTACAATTTCCTCAGTGGTAAGTTCCAAACTTTCCTTTATTTTGCACCTATTGATACAAGAAATCTTATAAAAAATAAAGAGAAAGGCTATGTTAGAAACCTGCTTATGTTTGTATAAAATCCACACCCAAAAGTTAAATAGAACAATCCAAAACCACCAACTCCTTTCAGAACGTGACATACTAATATTTCACATTAAAATAAGTGTTTAAAAATGGAGAGACACAATAATAGTTAATAATAATATGCACAGTTTGTGCAGCAGTTACTAATAATGAATCAGATTAGACATCTTGACAGCGGAACATTTACAATTATGTAACAAATTCCATGAAATTAAAATTTTTAATCCATAAAAAAATGCATAATATGAGATAGAAAACTGACAGCAGGTTATTTTCTAAAGAGGAAGAAAATAGGATATTTATTTATCACTGTCAGATAAGGAAACAGTGAATTTTATATAAGATGTTGAGCTAAAAGGTAAATTTGTATTTTTATATATGCATTTTAAGTTAAATGTACAGATTCCTCCAAAATAGACAAAAGAATTACTCACAGCAATTGTTTTGTTTATTACTTCCCTCTAGTGGACAGTTTGAGAACAACCACTTTAAATTCAGATGTTTTGCACTGTATGTGTGCACCAAAATCATTGACACGTTGATTTAACAATCAATGAAATATAATGTAATCATCATTTTCTCAGTCAATAAAAGTCAATAAAATTAATTTATAATCAAATATACTGTGGGTGATAATGAAAATGAGGAACACTGTTTTTGATGTAAGGTGTATAAAAAGTTCAAGTTGAACATTTCCATATTTCTCTAGGGAAATTTCGCGAGGAGTTCAAAGCAGCCTTTTCTTGCCATTGTTGCTGCCATTCGCAGAACCGAACAACATGGACGAGGACGAGCACAGAGAGTCGAAAATCCCTGTCAACTCAAGTCACCAACATGGACAACCTGTCACGTATATCAGATCAGGTAGTGTAGTCGTATGAACAAGATGGGGAGTTTCCTTTGAAGGACCCACTCATCATGAGGGTTCAACTCTTTCAACCGGATGACAAAAACTAACCTTTTAATGCAGAAGAAAAAAACATTTGCTTAATGTTGCTCATACACAAGGAAACTTTACAGAAATCACGAGCTTAAGAGATCTATCCAAGACCTTCTGATCAGCAGAAATCCATCACCCCAATGTTTAACTCACAGGAGCGAGTTTGAGTATTTGTTGATGTGTATCACAGTGTGTTATATTTTCTTATTCCACTTTCACACTTATTATTTACCATCAGATATAGCCTCAAAGCAAAATTAATATTCAAACTTCATGAATCATAAAATCAGGAGCTTAAACAATGGTAACATTTTTCAACAGTGGGCAGAAGGGAAATCCTGTCAGCTAGAGGCGGGACATTTTCACAGGATTCCATGTCCAGACAGACTAAATATAATGAAAACCTGAAAAACATTACATGTGCATTTTAAAATTATCATTTAATTACTCATTCACATTCATTCCAATGATAATGTACTTACATTATAACAATAAGGGAGTATTCCATCCACATCGCCACAAATTCAACCACACGAAATTCTATGAAATGTAACTCTTGCTTTCTAGGCCCATACGTAATGATCCGATTATTGGTTTCTTATTATTCCAGTAGCGGAAGCACGCAAACTCTATAGTTGTGGATTGTTTCTCAGTTGTAGTGTCATGTGTAAACATTTGTGAGCAAACAAAGCCACCAAGATGATTGGCAAACAACCTAATCTCGCTGTTAGACATAGGCCAGCTCAACTCTTTGGGAAATATAGTTAATTTTCCACTAATAATAAACCGCCGATATGTTTATGTTTACCAAGGAAACACAATGAAAACCTTTCATGTCTACTCATAGCTTAAATGACATATTATGACTTAACTTGGATGGCAAGTTGCAACCAATTAGAACCATCTAATTGCAAGCGAACTCAAAAAGTTCCTCAAGTTTAAATTAAAAAAAAAAGATCATGAATCAGTCATCAAATACATTTCTGTATTTATGTATGCTCTGGAGCCAAGCACTTTAGAATTATAAGCTTAACCCATTTTTAAAATTGTTTCCCATGCTAATATACACCAATCAGCTAAAATAGTAAACAATAGTACAACATAGTACAACATAGTACAACATAGTACAACATAGGAAAACCTTTACACCCCACATGCATCTTTTACCCTTTGGTACCCATGACCCTTTCTCCGGTTCACCCAATATCCTTCTTTAAAACACTGTGATGGTACTAACCATTGCAGATTGGTAGCATTAACCTGCAGTTCTGAGGATGTTCTGAACCAGGTGCCATTGTATCAAGATAAGAAATGTTAATCTGACTTTACCTAAAACTGGTTATAATGTTATGGCTGATGTAGACATATACCGATGAAACCACCTCCAAAGACTCCAGGATACAGTAAATTACATATAATTCTGGTAATATGTTTATAATTGTTAACAATTAATTAACAATTAACAATTAATTATTAACAATTAATTATTCTGCAAATAACAATATATGTCCGAACAGGTTTTCCGTGCGTCCTGTTCCTATGTTACATGGAATCAGATTTGCCTTTAAAATCAAGCAAAACATCTTTACTGAAGTAAAAGAAGTAAAACTTGTAACTTATAATCAAATTATTTGTGTAATTCTATAAACAATTACACTTTTTTTTTTTTTGTATTTTAAAGACACAAATCGGATTCAATACATGACATGGCAGAAAAAAACAAACGAACAAAGCAGCTTTAAAGAGCTTCTTGACACCGTCACAGTCTAATGCAATAACAAAAACAAGCAAGGACGTGCTTCTACTAGGGTAAATGGTTTAGTCAATAAATTACATGGAGGGAGCTTAATCAACCAATCATTCAGCACATCAAAGATTCATTAAATAAAAGAATTCATCATATTTATAATTAGAAGATAACACTGCTGTTAGAAAAAAATTAATAAGCAGAAATAATCTGCAGTTTTTCTGTCAAATGAATACATCAGGAAAAAGTAAAAGAAATGTCAAAACTGAAAAATGAGAAAGGTGACACTATAATGTTAAAGTACCAAAGTCAAGAGATACCAGATGGGCTTCTCTGACAATAAGACGTCGGCGAAGACCAACACCATTATTTGATGGTGTGGTTGGATTGTTAGGATGCTTTATGAGGCGATGCTGCTCTGCCGGCTCATCAGCTAGTCTTAAAAGAAACGGTCTATAGGATTTAAAGGCAATCGAATGGACAGAAAGTTTCAGCTCTACCTCACATCTTTTCCCAATACTTTTTCTAACAGGAAATTAAGTGAGCAAGTTAAGTGATCTCATTCCAATTATATCCGCTGGTTGACAAGTAGCACACAATTGGAAACTTTTAAAGGTTAGCTGTAGCCTCGGATACTGGCCACCATCTCCAGGTGGTCTGGCTGCAGACTCAAGGTCTTATTGGGTCCTGAAGCAGAATTTAAATTTTCAACATAATTATTTGTAACTGTATTGCTTACGTAATGCCAGTGGAATGTTTTTACCCTTAGATTGTTATTATTCTCCGAGTGGCCTGATGTTGAATCAAAAAGTTTACAGGTACATATGGCATATTTAGTAAGGAGTACCGTTGCCGACAGGCACAAAGGCGCTGCAACTTAAGAAAAACATAGAAATAAACAAAACATAAGCAAATTAAAAAAACATCTTCATCCAGTTGACAACTCACGCCCAAACTACAGTAAACAAGGTACATTATATTTTCTTAAGAAAACTTATCACCATTGCTCATATTGACTTCCGGTGTTGCCATGGCTACGTTTACACATCGAATTTCAGCTACAAAAGCTAATTCTGTCTGTGATTATCCTCGAGTGAAGTAGAATCTGATGATCTTGAGAAAAGACTGCTTGTTGCTAGCTTGGCCACTGTGAATGTTAGGGACAGTATTGTGTTTATTTACATATACATCCTGACACTGGATCATATTATTAGCAAATACAAGGTCCTGTATCATTGCTATGCCGATGACAGACGGATCCAGGTCCCTTTAAAATCTGGTTTATAGGGTAATCTCAATATCTGTCTTCTTGTCTGTCTGACGATAAGTGCTGGATGTCACACAACCTTCTCAAACTTAATGAGAACAAGTCAAAAATAATTATCTCTGCTCCCCAAAAGACCGCCTCTATCTTTCAGAAACAGTTTGGACCTCTGTCCTCAAATCTTCAAATGTCCTCAAATGTCAAACCTGCAGCCAGAGAACTGGGGGGGATATTTGACAGTGACCTTTCCTTTGAAACCAAAATAACTAATGTTGTTAAATCCTGCTTCTATCAATTAAGGACCATCTCTAAGATAAAGTCCTTTTCTCACTCGGATCCGGAGAAGGTCATCCATGCCTTCATTTAATCTCGTCGGGATTTCTGTAATTCTTTGTATTCTGGGTTAAACCCAAAGAGCACTTTCACGTCTCCAGCTTGTTCAGAATGCCGCAGTTCAGGTTCTAACAAACACTAGACGACAACACATATCAGCCCTGTTTTAGTCTCTCTTCACTGGTTACCAGTTAATTTAAGAATTGATTTCAAGATCTCGCTGGTTACTTTTAAGGCTCTGCATGCATTAGCTCCCAGCTGTATCACTGAACTGCTTCACCCGTAGAAGCCGGGGCGCCGTCTCAGATCTTCAGACAGAGATCTGCTAGCATTGTCTGTGCCTGAGGAACTGAGGCTTGCAGAATCGGTATCAGGCTTTAAGACACTTCTTTAACAACTTTTCAAGAAAAAGCCTTTTAGTAATCTCATTTCCCAGTTGGCCTCTATAGGTTCTTGGTATTTGCCTTCATTGTTGGTGTCTTTTAATTCCTTTTAATCCTACAAAGCACTTTGTAACTTTAAGTCGAAAAGAGCTATACACATGGGTTTTATTATTATTAATACTGTTATTATTATTATTATTATTACTATTATTATTATTAAAACTGTTATTATTATTATAATTATTACTATTATAATTATTAATACTGTTATTATTATTATTATTGCTAGTATTGTTACCATTATTGTTGTCTACGCAGTGTTGATTATGATATTATTCTAAGTCACATGACAACACGGAAGTTCAGCGATAACAATATTCAAATATTATCTGAAATGTTTGTGTGTAATAGCTGGTCTATTCCCAAACTAAGATTTAGAAAAGCATGAAATGGGTTGCATCACTTTTAAGTGTCCTTTGTAAACACGTCCGTTGTGTTGTGGTATTTGCACAGTTTTTCCTGTGTTGATAATCGATCAATCAATCAATCTTTATTTATATAGCGCCAATTCCCAACAACAGCTGCCTCAAGGTTCTTTCCAGAAAGAGCAGGTCTAGACCAAACTCTTTATATAATTATCTACAAAGACCCTAATAATTCTGCTGTCATGTTTCTGATCTGTTGATGAACATGTTTTCTGAATTTGCTTGTGTTGCAAAATGTATTTATTTAAAAGATTTAGTTACCACAGTACCACAAATACTAAAACCCATTCATTATTCATTATCTATGGCTTATCCTGTTCGGGGTCAGGGGGGGCTGGAGCCTATCCCAGCCGTCATCGGGTGTGAGGCCAGCTAAACCCTGGACAAATCGCCAGTTCATCGCAGGGCCGACACATAGAGACATACAACCACTGACACTTACACTCACTCCTACGGGCAGTTTTACTACTTGCTGTGAGGCAGCAGCGCTAACCACTGCGCCACCGTGCCGCCTATATATACTAATACTAATAATAACCATTTAATAAAAGCGATATCTCCTTATATAGAGAACAAAAACCTTTGTAAAATTAATCAAAAAAACCCTACTAAATTAATTGAGTAGAACAGAGAAACATGTAACAAGACATTAAAAATGACTAAAGAATAGAGTATAAAGCTGAATAATGATTCTGGAAGACTGTACAGATGTGCAAAAGGTATAAAGGAATCACAAAAACCCTGGTCTCCCGGTTGGGGACGGCCCACTGAGCTAAAGCTGCTTCAAGGCCTTGTTTCAAAAACGACCACTTACAATCTGTGTTTATTGGCGCCTCGTCTATTAGTTGATCCAATGAAGAAATGGTAAAGGTACTTTGTAGGGTTGCAAGAAAAAGAACAAGTTGTCAGGAAGTGATACCTTTAGGAGGCTGTGAGACCGCAGCTGGACTTTCCTTAAATCACGTCTGTTGTTGAATTTGCCTGGGCCGACTTCATGTGGCCTACTGTGATGGGTCCAGACTTCACACAGGACAATAACATTAGTAAAAAAAAAAAAAGATTATCTCATTATTTTCTATAAGTCATGATGAAATCAAATTAAGAATATATATTCTCCCTGTTTTATAGGATTGGAGACCGAGGCGCTTTAGGCCCACTCTCAATGGTCCACCTGCGTTCAAACCATCTACTATTTGAGGTTGAGAAAATACTTTTAACTATTGATGGTTTCAATAAACAAACAAATTGAGTATCTTATAAAACGTTCAACAATGATTATTACTGATTTCAAACGTTCATATTATGACCAATGAAGCCAGCACATAGATATCTGTACATCTAATATATTTTCTATACAATATAATTTATCTTCTCGTACATTGTAAACTTAAATGACAACATGCTATCCTAAAGAAGAAAATATCAAGCGTGAATACCCAATTATAAAGTTTAGACAAACAATCCAATCCAATGCTCTGTCATTTATCATCCATCCTGACTTTAGCTCTCTTCAATACTCATACAATTTATTCATAAATTGGTCAAGTTTATTAGAATTTTTCTGTTGTTACCACAGGACTTTTTGTCATGGACTTTAAGTTTCCATGCAGATGTTTACTGAAACAAGGATATATATTTTGTAATGTAATATGTGTGTATGTGTGCATGTTGACATGCACTTAATGCCTTTTATTGCTTAGCGTTTGTATTTGATTTCATGATTTACCACTCTGGTCTGTATTTTTTTTAAATGTACTTAGCAGATACATGTGTGTTCAAGTCAAGCGCTTGTTGGCTGATTGTTATCAAAGTATGTGTTTTATATATAAACTAAAAAAAAGTTACTTTTACGTTCAAGGCACTGAATGTTATGGAGTCAGAGAAGACTTCCAGAATTCTATTTCAAAGTGCTCTGAGACATGGTGGCTATGAAACATGGCTTTTGTGTTGTGATGTTTTTGTTTCATCTGTTCTGAAGAAAATACCATGCTGATAATGTTTCTCTAAATCTTGAAAATAAAGTCAGACAGCTTTATTTGATTTGATATTTATAGAGGGCTTCAGTTGAATTCACATTTTTGATCACAAATTCTGTAATGGTTTTACATGCGTGTAATCATCTTATGCCTGCTTACCTTTCTCTTTGTTTCTGAGAAATACTTTATGCTTTGATCATTTTATTTTGCACAGCCAGAAATGAGTAGTCCGTAAATATGTGTGAATTTCTCTGTGAGATTTAATTTAATTCAGTGTACTCCTGACTCGTAATTATTATACCGTGTTGAATGCAGTTAAATAATTACAAAATACTTTCTAAATGCTGTGTAACAATATAATATAAAACAAGAAACCTATATCTTCTTTTGATTCTCATTTTTTTTACCCATACCCACCTTCCTAACATAACTACCTATTTAACTTACCAACCTACCTCACTTACCTACCTACCTATATACTTACCTACCTAACTTACCTACCTACCTAACCTACCTACCTACATACCTACCTACCTAACTTACCTACCTATCTAACGTACCTACCTACCTACATACTTACCTACCTAACGTACCTACCTACATACTTACCTACCTAACTTACCTACTTACCTAACGTACCTACCTACCTACATACTTACCTACCTAACGTACCTACCTACCTACATACCTACCTACCTAACTTACCTACCTATCTAACGTACCTACCTACCTACATACTTACCTACCTAACGTACCTACCTACTTAACGTACCTACCTACATACTTACCTACCTAACTTACCTACCTACCTAACGTATTACCTACCTACATACTTACCTACCTAACTTACCTACCTACCTAACTTACCTACCTACCTAACATACCTACCTACCTACATACTTACCTACCTAACTTACCTACCTACCTACATACTTACCTACATAACTTACCTACCTACCTACACACTTACCTACCTACCTACATACTTACCTACCTAACTTACCTACCTACCTACATACTTACCTATATAACTTACCTACCTACCTACATACTTACCTACCTAACTTACCTACCTACCTACACACTTACCTACCTACCTACATACTTACCTACCTAACTTACCTACCTACCTACATACTTACCTACCTAACTTACCTACCTACCTACACACTTACCTACCTACCTACATACTTACCTACCTACCTACATACTTACCTACCTACATACTTACCTACCTAACTTACCTACCTACATAACTTACCTACCTACCTACATTCTTACCTACCTAACTTACCTACTTACCTAACTTACCTACCTACCTTCATATACCTACCTACATACTTACGTACCTAACTTACCTACCTAACTTACCTACCTACATACTTACCTACCTAACTTACCTACCTACATACTTACCTACCTAACTTACCTACATACCTAACGTACCTACCTACCTACATACTTACCTACCTACCTACCTACCTACCTACCTACACACTTACCTACCTACATACTTACCTACCTAACTTACCTACCTACCTAACTTACCTACCTACCTACATACTTATCTACCTAACTTACCTACTTACCTAACCACCTACCTACCTTCATACTTACCTACCTACATACTTACCTACCTACCTACATACTTACCTACCAAACTTACCTCCCTACCTAACTTACCTGCCTACTTACCTACCTAACTCACCTACCTAACTTACCTACTGAGACGAGAACTTTCTGTTGCAGAGTGCTTTTAAGTGTGTCTATTTGAGATCATTTTATTCCTGCTGTATTTATTCCTTTCATCAGTAACTTATATGTTTTTTACTGTCTCTTATCTTTGGGGTGAGTCTCTTTTCGGAAAAAAAAACCATATAATGCCACAGAAGCACACCACAAGTAAGTAGAAAGCTGTCTTGAATAGAATAAATAGTAGTTGTGTTAAGGTTAGGTTCAAAATCAAAGGACCCAAATGTAAACAGTCCCAAAGGTATAATCAAAAACAAAAATTAAGGTTAATAAGAAAAGCTCTAATATACAAAACAGGCAAAAAAAATTTAAAACTAGAAGCAAAACTATATAGAATAGTTCATAGACTAAAACAAGTGAATCACAACTAGATTAAATTATTATTACCCAGGGTGTGTGCCCAACACTGGGCAGCATGGGAGCATGAATTCACAGGTGAATGACCTGATTAACAGAAAGGAGACTGACAGCCATTCCAGTCTGGAGGCTTGGCAGGAGGATGGTGGGAAGACAAGAACCCTCTGGTGGTCAGTGGCGAGGACAGCCTGGACTCCTGCATCAAAACGGACGTCAGGTAGACAGTTGAAACAGGTGGAGATTGCCAACAAAGAACCAGGGACCGAAATCCTCTTGAAGGCACACATGCTGGATAGAGTTTAGCAAAGGCTTTCGGGCCAAGGAATGCTGAAATTCTGGGGCACAGGAGAGCAGTGAGTTGAAGAGACCAAGTGGTCTATTGATGCGGGGAGTCACTGGGGGACCAGGTGCAATGGGCTGAGTGGTCTCCAGGAGACTGGAGGGAGTAGCCACTGGGGTACTGGAAAAAAAACCCTGGGGTACAGAAAAAAGTCATCGGGGTACCGGAAAAAGAGCAGTGCAATGGTGAGCACAATCTTAGCTGGTGGCTAGCAGGCCAGAGGCTAGATGATAAAGAGAATCTGTGATTCAGGAGCAGAGGGTATGGGACTGGATTAATTGAGTCGATTTAGCAGATTCAATCATTAGTTGAGTCAGTTGTTGAGTATCAAAGTTCAGTGTCTGCTCTTTTTCGCCCAGCAAATATCTCTTAGTGAGGGTTCCTTCCAGGGAATTTGTGGTTGCTCGACACACAGGTCCCGCTCAATACAGGCGGCACCCACGTCCGGTTCAAGAGCCGTTGCATGTCTCATCTCAGACCCTTTCACAGATGTCATCAATTCTGGTCACAACCTCAGACACACTTACAGAAATTAAGGAAAATTTGTCTCCAAATTTGTTTTTGATTTATTGTAAATGGTTAAAGTCCATTTTGAAATTTCATTTACAACTGATCGATTATTTGCGGTTGAACATGAACATTAAGTGTATTGTATAATGTTATTTATTTTAAGAAACCATATTGCTTGGTACAATAATGAAAGTTATTATCTTTATATGTTATTATAAGTGGAAAAAATATTATTGTAATTTAAATCATGTAATACACAGCAGGATAACTGAAACAACACAATAACGGATTCTTTTTTTTCACAAAAACGCTGTTGTTACCCTTGTAGTAGAAGGCTTGATTTATATTTAATCAAAATCCCATTACTGTTCAAATATTGTTATTTTTCAAGTGTATATATATTTATCTGTACATTTCTTTGTTGGGAGCTTTTGTTTTGTAAATGGTACTATTACTTAGGGGATTTCGACATACGGTGACGTCACTTCCTGTGTTTTCACGCAGTCCTCAGTTTGCTGCTAGCACTACTGAGGAGAGGTTAGAGACCATCTTCCAACGACTCAGATTCCATAATCTTAAACTGAGTCCCAAGAAATGCCATTTGATGAAATCTTCAGTCAAATTTTTGGGTCACATCAAAGACGGCAATGGAGTGGCTGTGGACCCAGCGAAAATTGAGGTCATATCAAAAATGTCAAAAGTTGATCTGATGGAGGATGATGGTTGCAAACCATCAATTAAAGGGATAAAATCCTTCCTGGGAATGTTGTTTTACTACCAGCATTTTATCACCAACTGCTCTTCCATCGCCAAACCACTGTTTGCCCTCACTGCTGGATAAAAGAGGCGTGGAAAAGTTAAAGTAAACACCAATGCTGGTGCATACAGAAAGCTCAACTCATTCATACAGTGATGATGGTGGCTGCCATGCAAGGCACCACATGCTCATCAGGAGCAGTAACCATTCACACCATCATTCACAAACCAATTGAACAGCCATTGGGAGCAACTTGGGGCTCAGTATCTTGCTCAAGAACACTTTGACATGTGGACCACAGTGGCTGGGTTTTGAACCACTAACCTTCAGAGAAAAAGGCAACTGCTTTACCAACTGAGCCACCGTAGCCCATCTGAACCTTTCAAGCATGGTTGTGATAATGTGGCTGTGAAACTCTCCTTGATGTTCATGAGCGATGGGAGGCGGGTACTGAGACGAGAGCTGTGGAATTAATTCAATCAGTTCAGGACGTGTTGCCATCAGGACAAGACTTACTTCCTATGTTCTCAATGCAGGATATCGGGTGTAGTCAAGAACTTGACCCCACTATTTCTCTTGTCATGCCACATCTAGACGTGAAAGAGCCGGACTTGATGGAAAAAGCAATGGTGCTTAACAAGTATTGGGAGAGACTCAAAGTCCAAAATAGTATCCTCTACTGGGTCACCCAGGACTACGTCAGTAAACAGAAGAAGCACCAGTTTATTTTGCGCGACAGCCTCAAGAAAAAAGCTTTACATGGTGTCCATGACATTGTCAGACATTAGAGGCAGGCTAGGACCATGCATCTAGCCAGACAGCGTTTTCATTTGGCCCAGGATGAAATCTGATGTGAAGGACCATATTAAGTGCTTTCAAAGTGCTTGCATTTTTGCAAAAACACCAGACCCCTCTGCTCGAGCTCCACTTGAAAGCATAAGGACGTCCACTCCTATGAAGATAGTTTGTTTGGACTTCTGGACTGCAGAGGATAGTAAGCAGGATTCAGTGGATGTTCTAGTCCTGACAGACCACCTTAAAAAGTTAGCCCAAACCTTCCCCTGCACGAACCAGACTGCAAAACAAGTAGCTAAGAAGTTATGGGACCATGTCTTCTGTGTGTATAGGTTCCCTGAGAGTATCCATTCTGACCAGGGTTCTAATTTTGAAAGTGAGCTCATAGCTGAACAGCTAAATCTCTCAGGAGTCTCCAAGTCCCATACTACACCCTACCATCCCATGCGTAATTGAGGAACTGAAAGACTCAACCGATCACTTGGAAACATGCTACGGTCTCTCCCCTTAAAGGAGAAACACATGTGGCCTCAACAGATACAAAGTTTGACATTTGCATATAATGCAACAGTACATGAAACCACAGGATATGCACCACTCCCACTTATGTGTGGCCGAATCCCAAGACTACCTGTGGATGTGATGTTCAGACAAGTGTTGCACGATCCAGTGGTTGTTGATCAGGATAGCTCAGCAGCATTCTATCAATGAACAGGACAAGCAGGCGAAAATTCACAACAGAAAAACAAGAGGAAATCACCTGAGCATCGGAGACAAAGTACTCTTGGCAAATAAAGGTGAGAGAGGGAAGAAAAAGCTTGCTGACAAATGAAATGCGACAGTGTACACAGTCAAAGACAGAAACTTGGACACTTAAACATATCGGCCTGTAAACTGCAAAGGTAACATGAAGACTGTGCACCAGAACATGGTTCTAGATATCAGCTTTCTGCATTTGTCGACATCTGAAGATGAATTGTGTAATGCTGGTTCATGGCTGGTAGATGGATAAGGGGAAAATCAGAGTCAGGAGATTCTGAGTGATGACTGCCTGATTTTTTCGAGGCACGTGAGGACTTTACAGACTCAAACAGCGAGGAGTCTTCTGCAGATGACCAGTCCCAGTGCTCTCCAAGTAACCAGATTAATGACCACACTAATAGTGACCTGGACAGTTTAGTTGCTGAATATAATTCAGATCCACCATGCATGTCAGATGTACTTTCAGGGTCCCCAGACTCCCACTCGTACCCAGTAGACGCAGATGGTGACACAGTGGGACCATCGCAACTATTGTCCCAGTTCACAAGACAGACATGCAGATACATTCGAGCAAAGCTGGTAATGACACAAGTGTGCAGATATAACCATCTGCAGACACAGAGCAGGTGGTTCGGACACGAGTGGGCCGGGTTAGTAAAAAAGGTCCACGGTTTGATTGAGTACATGGCCGAGAAACCATTTGATATTGGTGCTTTTGCAGGTTCACTTCGCAGGAAGTCTCAGTCACATGTGACATGTCACATGACATTATTTTAATTGGATAAACTTGTTTTTATAGGTGGTTCTTCTGAATGTAAATCTGAAGACCAAACAACCACTTCAAGGGTTCACATATAGTATGTGATATGAGTTGGTATGTGGCAGGAGGGTTGTACGGTGTAAGAGGCATCATATTAGTCTAGGAAGGACCAAGGTCTGATCACCCTTGGGTTCATTCTGAACCTACGTGGTAGGTAGCTTATGTAGCTGAAAATGGTGAAACTGAAGAGTTTTTACCAGGTACTTTTGCAAGGTTTTTGTGTTTTCTTTTGGTTGTCTCAGAGTTTCAGAGTATGGTCTGGATTTTGGTGTAATCTAAGGGGTGAATGTAACCCATGTAGTAACATGTTTGATTTATATTTCACCAAATTTCCATTAATGTTCAAATATTGTTATTTTTTAAGTGTATATATATTTATCTGTACATTTCTTTGTTGGGAGCTTTTATTTTGTTAATTGTACTGTTACTTACTGATTGCGACATACGGGAACTCACTTCCTGTACAGGTAGTGACGTCACAGGTACAGGTATGTGAGCTCCCTTTTTGAGATTTTAATCTGGATATATAATTTTATTTCTAACTTAGATTTTCTGTAATATATGCTTATGGAGGTTTATGTTTAAATGAGTGTTGATTGATTTAATGTCAAATAAATTGATGCCGATGGGTTGGGATATATATAATTTTTATTGTAATTGTGTGATCACGGTGTGATATATTTTGTCTTATTGTATTTCGTAAAATAGCATACATCATGACAGTTGGCTGCTAGCTCTACTGGGGAGAGGTGTGCTTGTGAGAAATTGGCTGGAATCGTTTGCTGTGCTAATGATAATCTGTTTTGTACAGAATAAACCCCCCATTTGGCAAGAAAGCAGTGGTCCCTGTATCATAACTCATAAAACACAAGATAGACACAACGCCGAGATACCCATTATAGCAGAATGCCAAGTCAGGTGGACCCTCTACACTATCACTCAAATGTTGGTTAGAGTGGTAGATTCTGTTCTTATATAAGAACAAATCCCAAATAAGAAAACATTGTTGAATGCCAGAATTTTCGCAAAACCTAGATAAGTGGAGTTTAAGAAGAAATTTCTTAATAAAAACGGTTGGTGAGTGTGGCAATGATCCAACAATATAAACAACAGAGCCATAACTTTTTGGTTCACATAAAATCAGTCTTAGGAAACATCAGATTATGAATAAATTAGTGTCACTAATTTACTGACAATAAAGGGTTGTTACAAATATATGCATTTATTTACTCATTGATTAAAATGTTTATTCATTCCATACCCTTGGGCATGATTTTTGGAATAATATTTGTACAGAGATTGGTCTTCATTTTTTTCATACACAGTACAGATCCCAGTAAATGTGTTACATCCCGATTGTGGGTGGTGTATCCAAGAGAGAGGGAGAGAGAGGGCTGACGCCAACCAGAGGGACAGACAATTTGCAGGAGATCCTCAGCTTAACATCAGCTATCATGCCTCTGTTACATCTGGAAGTTGCACTCCTAATTGGTGAGTCAACCATCACTTTCAAACACTGAAAACCCCTTTGAAATGTGAATATTGCTGTATATTGTCAGCAGATGTGCTTTAATCTAGAGCTGCACATCTTGTATTTCTGAGTACAGTTAATCCGTCTGTGCAGTCAGTAATGTCTGCTTGCCATATTATCTTTGTTAAATCTGTCTTTTCAATAACAGATTAAGACAAATACTAAAAATCAATGAATTTAGGGTTAAAATGCTGTAAAGATTCCAACATGTCTTTCAGGGATTGTTCTTCCTCAGGTTTATGGCGTCAGCATGTCAGCACCGTCTCCTGAATGTTTGTCATCTGTGGATGCCTGTATGACAGATTTATGCAAGAGTGAAAGGGCATTTTACAACGGCGTCTGCGGGGGTAAAAAACGACATCAATTTACCATCTCTACTATAGAAGACGGGAACATAGTGCCATCATTTTTGCTAGTAATGATTCCATTTCCTTTTGAGGCTCAGGACATCAGGCTGTCTAACTGAATTTCACCTGTTGCAGTAAAGCTTAAATGTAATAACTGAGGCAATAGCCTGGAGCCAATATCGTATAGACAACAAGAAAAAACTAATAATAAAGCTGTCCACCTTTAGGATATAGCCATATGTGAGTCCAGTTTATGATAATACATTTCGTAGGTTTTTCGTATATATTTTTTCATACTTTAAAC
Organism: Lophius piscatorius; assembly: GCA_009660295.1. Taxonomy (NCBI): domain Eukaryota; kingdom Metazoa; phylum Chordata; class Actinopteri; order Lophiiformes; family Lophiidae; genus Lophius; species Lophius piscatorius. The sequence continues at coordinate 31,858 of VRLP01001632.1, read as the reverse complement.
AGTTTTTACAGGATAGACAATCAGAGCAGCAGGTACAAAAGAAAACACTATATACACAAAAACCGCACTCGCTTATGGAAAATCCTGTTTTTCTGCTTCTGAAGGCGAGGGCTGCCAAATAAAAGGCTCAGAGATGTGTAACCTGACCATCCAGACAACACTGGACCAATTTCCCTCTCTCCAAGGATGTGTGTGTTCCTGGGAGGAGGAGCTTTGTGGTTCCATACAAGCTCTGGCCACAATATGCCCCCAAAAGCCAGGTGCAGTATTCTCAGTAGTCTCTGAGATAAGTATTTGAAATGACATTACTGTTTACCAAAGGCGATCTGATGTGCTGTTTGAATTAACACTTTTGTGATACGGAATGAGTGTCATGAACAGAACAGATTGGCTTTAATAGGCAATTGCTGAGTAATCACATTTTGTATTTATTTTCACAGCGGCTCAGAAGAAAGGGAGTCCAGAGATAAATTGGAGGACAAGCAGCTTAATAGACCACGGCAATTATTTTCTTATTATCAAAATGGTGCACTGAATTCTTTCAACACTACAGTGCTGATTCTGCAATCTCAAAACTCACTCTCTACATTTGTTTTTCTAGTGTACAATGGCCCTGGATCCTGCATTGACCAAGCAACAGTTTGTGTCAGCGATGCTGTTTGCAACAGGTTCTTAGTTCCTGTCCTTCAGGCTTGTAGGGCAGGACAGTGTGACCCTGACCGCTGTCAGCGACTAACTCAGCAGTTCTATGGCAGCATGCCGCGCAACATTGCAGAGATGTTGTTCATGTGTGAGTGTGAGGCTTTGGATAAGCAGTGTGTGCAGATTGAAACTGCTCTGCATAGTAGCACCTGTGGAGGTGAGACCCGGATTTGCCAGGATACAGTCAACCGGTGTGCTGAGGACAGTTCCTGCAGGTATGTTGCTATTTTGTCTGTGTCTGCAGCATGTCTGTCTGATCAAGAACTTTAATCAAACTGAGAACAGAAAGAAGATTTGAGTCTAGAGGTTCTTTTTAATCATTTTAAATTTAGTTTATCTACACTTATGAGCCATAAATTTATAACTACGGAGGCCAAGAGTATAAATGTTGTCGTTGCAGTGGTATGTGTCAATGGGTGGGATGTATGACGTAGTTAAGTGAACATTTTGCCCTCAAAGATGATGCATTGGAAGAAGGAAAAATTAGCAGATCCAAGGTTCTGAATAAAAATTGTGATGATTAGACAACTGAGTCAGAGCCTCTCTGAACTGTAGGTTTTGCTGGATGTTTACTGCTTGTAGGGGTTAGTTTCTACCAAAGCGGTTTAAGGAAGGACAGTAGAATAAGGTCTGGTCTGATGAAATTAGGTTTTCTTTACATCATGTGGATGCCCAAATGCCTGGGTGTCCATACCTGGGGAATGGATGGCACCAGGGTGCACTAAGAGAAGAAGGCCAGCCGAGGGAAGCAGTGTATTACTTTGACATGTATGACCCACTTAAATCGTCATTGATGCAAACCAAGTGCAAGTGCCTGCTACCTGCCATACTGAAAAAATGGCCTAGGAATGATTTCAAGAATAAGATCAAAGTAGATAAATAGGTAGATTGGGAAGATTTATTGATCATTTACAGGAAGTTGTTCTGTCGCAGCAGTTACATTCAAATTTCAAAAGATAAGTGCAAATATAATATCAAAAACAAACAAGTAAATCCAAATAAAAGGAAATCTATGAGCTACAAAGTTACAATTGAGAGCAAAAAAAACAGGTCTTTGTTAATAAACAGTTATAAAGAGAAAAGAACAGTGCAAATGATATGAATAAAAAACAGTGCAAATAAACTAAATAAGACATGATGCAGTGGTCAGAGGCAGAGAGAACCAATATAAATTATTATCAACAGATGAAATAACTGAAGTTGTGAGAGAGAGAAAAAAAGTTGTGTAAATGGTTTGCGCAATAGAAAAGTGTATCTAGATATGCAGCTGTTATATCACGTATATCTCATAATGACGGAATATACCTAAGCAATTCAATAAAAAGAAGAGAAGTGCAAGGCAATTGAAAAAGTTTCGTTTATGCAAAGATGCAAAAACAAGAAATTAATTTTAAAGATGATGAATGTGCTTTTTAGTACTCCACACCACATCCATAAATCAAAATACCCTGCAAGTTCACCTAAAACATACTTTGTCTCATTCACCAGAGAAGTGTTAAAAACCTTCCGATCCAAATGCTGGAGCTCTGAAGAAGCACTTTGCAGCCAAAGAGACCTTCAAAAAGATGAGTGTTTGATGCAGATGGACCCGGGTCTCATCCTTGGTGGAGATCCTGAATGTAGAATGGGTTTTTTGGCCACTTTGGGGACAGTGCTTCACCATCCTTGTTCATGCAAAGGAGTGCACAATGATGATCTACTGACGTGCAACAATATTCAAACAGTACTTCATAATAGATCACACTTCAGTGAGTAGGATTTTGATTTATCAAACAGACATTTTCATTATTAACTCTCTATTGCATGAATGATATACTGAGTTTTTAATACTTAAAATTCCTTAAATAATGGAAATATTGGAATTTGTTTTCAAATATTAAATATCTGTACCATCATTTCCAAACATTGTTTGGTTCCACTTTTCTATCAGACTATTTTTGTCAAAGGATTATGAATTGTGTAAATTTAGTTTATTCATTTGGATACAAACATTTTTTAAATCATTAAAAATGTGCTATAAATCAGATAAATTAGAGAAAAAGCCTCCTTTTTCAAATGTTATCAGCAAAATATGGATTATACATATACCTTTGAGAAATATTTAGTAGTAATTTCAATTAATTGTTGCCTTCTGGAAACACCATTTGATGGAGGGTTAAATAATTTAAATGAAAAAAATTTAAAGCATTCCCGCTTTATTTCAGTAACTTCTTGGAAAAGCAGTACCGGACCATCTGAACCTCCCGAAACCAATGACTCTGAGGAAGGTCACAAATGGCCACATGGTGAGTTTCCATGCAATTTAAAGCTTACAGGTGCCTCTAAACTGGCCATATGTGTCAATGTGTGTTTGAATGGCTTTCTCTATGTGTCGGCCCTGTCCCGAAATGACTCCAGCCCTTTCAGCATCTCAACAGGATAAACAAGAAAAGCAACTAAGTGGATGAATGAATACCAGTACAGTTTTTAACAAACTGAATAAAGACTATTTTTTCATTTCAGATTATCTTCTGTTTGCTTTTACAACTGTGCTACTTGCTGGAGTTGTAATATTAATGCCTCTGGCTGTCATCAGTAAAATATGGTAAGTATATCAGTGTGAAGTCAGTGTGGGTAAAAGAAGCATTAATCCGATTTTAATGATGATATTATGTTTCTTGTGTTTTGTAGGATGTCGAGAAGAAGGGACAAAACAAAATTTCACCAACCGCAAAAAAGCAATTGTGTTGTTATTCTCTGATTTATTAAATATGTAAGTCTTTAAAGCAGTCTTTATAAATGAATACTGAAACCTTTTGTACCTTTAAAACTCAGATTTATGGGATGGCTTTGAGAAAATGAACATGTTTATTTTTCTCGTGATATGAATATATATTTAAAAGTATTTAAACTAATAACCTATTTTGATATAAAAGGATGTTCTTCATACAGGTCTCTCGTAGTGTGGGTACAGATGACCATGTTGCAGTAATCAGTTTAAATGGTAGTGGGGATTATTTTGTTCCTGTTTTTGTCTTTTAATGAAAATCAATTGGATTGATCAATATAACCTATTTTCTTGCAGCTGTAAATGCTGCACTTTACGGACACTGGTGTGACTCATTGTGTATCAAAGACCTGACTCACAAAGGAATCCTTTTCCCTGCAGCATCTTCATGATCAGTTAGAGGTCTTCAGTTATTTTTTTCATCTGTCTCACATTGACAGGAGATATTCATCTTTTGGAGGACATTTGAGATTTTGTCTTTTATCAAATGTCTTATGTTGATTTAATGGGGCTCTGAGCCTCATTTTATCTGAAAACAAACTTCAGTGTATAGAGAAAAAACTCCATTCACCGGATTTTCCTTGATTTTTAATATGAAATGCTAATTATCAGCATTCTTCTCTGTTACAGATGTTACGTATCAGTCCATTTAACAATTATAATGCTATAATAACATTACACGTGTTATATTTAACCTTTTTCTGACAACAAAATGTGAAGCAACTGATGTAAAGTGAAAAAAAGTGTACTACAACAAATAATAAATATTTATGAAAGAATAAATATTGAATAGATATCATTTCATTTCATTTCATTTATTTCAGTAATTTCTGTGTATTGTCTAGTACCAAATTCATCAAAACAGATAGTACACAACAAACTTATAATACACAATAAAACTTGTACACAGTCCATGATTGAAGATAGAGCAGGAAGAGGATAAATGGTATATTATATTATATTTCTTACTCATAACGTAACATACATACATACAGATGGCCATTTTTTGTTTTTACCGTTCACATAAAACAACTTCAACAATAAATTATCAAATACAGTCACTAAAAAAAGATAAATACCATTAATAGCCTTGACCTAAATGTCACCATGATATTATAATAACCCTAACAATTACAATTTGGATAAGTTGTGGAATGCAAATTGCAAAACAATAACACATGTTTATATATAAATTTAAACTTCAGTATATTTTATAGTTCCTGCCTTTAAGGTGAAATCTTTCTGGGTTCTTATGGGTTAATCAAATATGTACACCAATCAGCCATAACATTATAGTCCCTGACAGGTGAAGTCAGAATAACTAACAGATCGGTTATCTCATTACAAAGGCACCTGTCAGTGGGAGAATATATTAGGCAGCAAGTAAACATTTTGTTCTGAAGTTGATGTGTTGGAAGCATGAAGAAGTATTTGGAGTACGGTTTACACCTCTTGTTAGAAAGTGTCTCAGAAGAGCTGTCATAATATTAAACTGAGAACAAGTCTTAGACGCTGTCCTTTATTCTTGTCTGTTTAATGTTTAACAAAGATGTCAGATTCTGCATATAGAGCATGACTGTAGATATCTTCATTGTGACATTTCAAATGCTACAAATGAATGATTGCGAATCTGGCCAGGAATTTGTTTTATGATCTAACTTCCATATAAATCTGAATCAAAACCTCATTGTGAGAAATAGTGTATCAAAGGCTAATCCCCATCTTAAACCTTCAAACAATCTTTCAAGTAGAAAAGAAAAAAACACTTTAAAATAAACCACACTGATTCACCGTTGCACGCCACTGCAATCAAATGAAATGTGTAAATATCCACATTCTTACTTAATATTGTGATGAATTTCAGGTGCAATGATAATATTTGTTCCCGTCTTTTCCCAGGATTTATATCAAGCCATGTGGGATTGCACAGGATTGTAATTATTCTGATTGGATCTTTTTGCATGAATGATGGGGATGGACCATCATGGTAGAAAATTTACATACTTGAATACATTTATGCTAATTTGTATCACGTTTTTCCTACTCTAAACTTGTTGAAGTCCGTTTTTGTAAGTCCCAGTGGTCAGCCTGTCAGCTTTCACTCGGGCATTACAATAATTCTGATTATACTAGTTTACTGCTGGATGATTGCCACATCATTAACTAGCTGGATGGAAAGCTGGACAATGCCTAAGGATCAAGACAGAGACATTCACAATAGATTTTCTTTTTTCCCCCTTTCTTATTCCATTTGTATTCTCTTAAAACTCAAAAATGTAAACAATGTATTTAAGTATTTGATCCTCGACATGCTGTGTTGCATAAAATCACATTAAATGCATTTTAATGATTCTATTTTACAACATATTATAGAAAGCACAGGAGGATATAAGCACACAATGCATACATGCTCCTCCCACACTAGCTTACGTCATGGCTTCATTGTTTGATGCAAAAGAAAAACTTCAGGGGGCACCCGTCATTGGCTTTGGTGAACCTGGGTGGAAAAATTCTTCAGAGACTGATTTTAATAATTTTTTTTGATTATAAGTGCTGGTAAGTGCTGGTAAGACATCAATATGAGCATTTTTCACAAAGTAATACTCTTTTTTACTTATTTGTAGTGCGCCACCAAAAAATGTTAACAAAAATATGATGCAGTATACAATAATGATCCTCTCAGACGAAAGACATTCCAATAAAAGGAAGGGAACCAAGACTGACACAGAGCAAAGCACACCATTGAAATTCTCTGATCATCGTTGCGATGGTTTTGATGACAAAGCAACAACCTGCAGATATAACAGCACAGCGCTGATGGCAGCAACAACAGGGTAAGCACTTTAAAGGGAAGTCAAAGATTTGTATAAAGTCATTGACACAAACATGTCATAGTATCCTGCCTCTTGCCTGGGCAACCTTGGAATTTGTCTTACGCCCCAAAGCATTGCAGATGAAGTCGCCAGCTTTTATTACCTTGTCAATATTTACTCCCTGCAAATAAATAATTGGTTGTTAGAATGGCATATGTATGTCCCAAGTGAAATGCTAATGATTATAAATAAATTATAAAGTGTGTAATCCACCTGTAATGACAACATCCCACCAGCAGGGGTAGAGATTGCACTTGAGACTGAACACTGAAGGCTTGTGCAAGATGTGTAAACCCTCCACTATGTTATTAACTAAACTAAACAAGTAGAGAGTAGTATGTTTTCAGGGAGATCTGTTTATGTAAATGAGCTCTGAATGATGTCATGATTTTAGCTCATCTGCTGTGGGGTTGCAGACACATGAAGCGTAGGTCATAGGTCTGTCAAAGTGCACGATGAAGAAATGCTTACAGTTTCAATGCCCATGCCATGGAGCATATAGAGAACATCTTCTGTTGAAACATTGCCGGATGAACCCTGAGCGTATGGGCAACCACCGAGGCCAGCTACTGCAGAATCCACCACACAGACCCCCATCTGGAAGATAAGAAAACAGGCTCATTCAGCACCTCCGCAGGATTCACCTCAGGCAGAATCCAGGAACAACGATCCTTGTTCTGGTGGATTGTGCAGCGAGCCTTGCCATCGCTGCGGTTGTGGTTAAGTGCTAATCAGGAGAACTGTGGGTTTATGTCTTGGAGATGAGTGGGCGCAGAATGTCCCAGAGTATGGCTTAGTCATCCTCTTTATCAGTAAACGCAAGCATCATCTAAACTGTTTATACGCTCAGATCATTGTGAATGCTGAATAAAACATTTCCCTATGATTCAGATTATCCTGGCTGCTCATGGCACTGCTCTGCACTTTAACCTGGGGGATTCACTTTTTTGCCACAATAAAAAGACATTATTTTCCCTGACTGATTGCATCCTCTTACATTGTGCCAACAATACAGGGATTGTGTGCCTTTGGTAGGTATAATTGTTAATATCATAAATCATTTCCCTGGGACCAGGAATGAAAATGTCAACTGGTTGTCTTCGTGTGCAAACGTGTAAAAATACATTTAAACTTTGATGGCTTTTATCATGTTTGACTATTTGGCTTACAATCAGAATTATTGTTATGCTTTGTGGGAAACTTTTTTTACTGCCTGCAGCAGAGAAGCGTCTGGCTTCCATATGAAAATAAATTATGTGTTTTTGTTTTTCTGAGTTTTAGTGCTTGTGAACACTGCACTGCCAGTAAAACTGGACAGCTTAACTAAATTCACACATAATTAATATCTTGCTTTGATGGTGATTTTTTTTGTTGCATTATAAATTCATTTAAATTTGCCCATTTTCCAATCTCTGTGAATGTGAATGTAGCATGAAGGGACATAGCTGGTCCTGTTGTGCAAGAGTATAACCTCTCCACTTGTCAGTTCAAGGCAATCTTATTTGCATTGCATCAAAATCCCAAAAAAGCATCTCCAGGCACTTTTTTAAAAAGTGCGGGTCGAGACCAAACTCTTAATCCTATAGAGACCCGACATTTATAAACTTTGTTTTCATATCAAAAAATGATGAAGCCAGACCTACAGACTAATTATGGACTAAGGTCTCAGGATGTTTTCCACATGTTCTTGGGATCATCGTGAGAATATCAAAGATGTTTTCCAGCTTCTGTGGTAGAGCCAGATGTCAGCGCATCCTGCAGTGAGACAAGATTACCCACTGATCCTCTCAGTGGCATCAGGTCATAAAGAATGTTCACCCCACAGAGCAAAACAAAGCAAACTAAATTAAAAGAATCTTATCTTCTTTTTTACAATGCCGGTAATTGGTTGCCTTTCTGCCAAAAAAGAACTTACTTCTTTCAGTGGCTGACTGAACAAACTGTAATTGGTGTTTGTGTTGGCAGGTTAAGAGGGGGAGGTGGGATGGGAGATTTAGTCCAGTGTGCTCAGTGCACACCATTTTCAGACCTTGGTCAAAGCCAGAGCAGGATATTGTAGTAGGCAGATTTTTTTATAGTATAAACACAGAGTTGTAATCTACCATGTCAATCCTCTAACCCTCGGATGCTAACCGTGTAAGGCCAGAGGTCTTCGGCATACTGTTTCTGAGAGGAACAAAACAAACCCCTCAGCAGCATGCCTGGTTCCTCTGGACACTAATCGTGCAGAAATTGGTGGTCAGCACCTTAAGCTTGCCAATGCTCAGTTAGGTCCATACTGCCCAGAAACCAGATGTGCACTCAGTGTTAAAAAGCCATAGTCAGTGAGCTGTGGCCATGTAATAACAATAAATTCCTGAGTAAAGACAGTGCATTTTCAGACTTGCATGATGTGGGATAAGCTTGCTGACATTCTATACTCTGAGTGGACGAGGCTGACTATGTGTATGTTCCCTTTGTGGTTTCATAACTGCGTCACAGAGCGAGATATAGCGCTTGTATTCAGCGAGGGATATGAAGCAGCGATGCTTTACCCAGTGTTAAATAAACTGGAGCGCTAAAAAAAAAAAAAAAATTGCCACAGATCCACTGCTGACACATATATCTCCTCTCACCATGAACATGTAAACAAGGATACCGCTGGAGAGCAGGGCCAAGGCTCTGGAAGGCAGCGAGGGTATAGACAAAACAAACACCTAAGGAACACAGTAAATACAATTTTACATCTAATTGTGGTTTAGCGTTATCATTCTCCTTGTGTTCAACTGCATGGTAGGTTTTATGTAAAAAGTTGGTTTCTACAACTACATTCAGGATTGAAATTTGCTTGATTGGAGGTGCAAGAATACAAAAAAGGGAATATATTATTAATAATAATATATAATAATACTACTACTAATTATAACAATAATAATAGTTTTCCAAATGCACCTGCTGACCAATTCTCAGTAAGAATATTTGTTGAAAGAGTTGTTGTTTTTATAGAGAAAAAACTTTCTATTTTCTAAAGAGTAGAAATTGTGTCCCCGTGTGTATATGTGTTTTTGTGCGTGTATATTTGTGTGCGTGCGTGGGTGCGTGGGTGCGTGTTTGTGTGTGTGTCTGCATGTGTGTGTCTGTGTATGTGTGTGTCTGTGTATGTGTGTGTGTGTGCGTGCGTGTGAGTGTGTGTGTGTGTGTGTGTGTGTGTGTGTGTGTGTGTGTGTGTGTGCGTACGCGTGCGTGTGTGCGTGTGGTTTTCTCTGTGTTCTGTATTTTAAATTCTTGTACAGTAGTTTACGTCTATTTATAACTATGTGAATCTCCTTTTGATGCATAACAGAAGCTGCAGATGAGAATTATCATGTAGTTACATGATATTGATGAAGAACATGAATTATTTACTAGATATGCATCTATGAATTTACATTATCAATCTGTTTTGAATTGGTTCTTTTTTAACTGTGTGGTCTAGTCTTTTTGTTTTTTTTGTTTTTTTTGTTTTTTAAGTAAGCTCATATCAAAATATATTATTCCTCTATGGATTTGGTGATTTCATAGACAGTGATTCCGCTATGCTAAGCTACGCACACAAAGAAATAAAACAATGTAAAATTGAATGTAAAGATTACATTTACTTGCTAACTTAACTAACTGGAGCCTCACAAGAAGGTGCATTAAATGGGAAAAACATACACCTAATTAATAACCCAATGCTTACAAGCAAACGTCAGCAAACATTTCTTGATTAAGTACCACATCACACAGTTATGTTGAATCTATAAACAGAATTATGTGGTCCCAAAACTCTTTATTATTACATTTATGCAATTTAACTTCCTTGCTCTTATATTCAAAGATGCAACTATTTTGTTCTTTCAACAGAAAACATATTTATGCAATACAAATGATGTCCATATATATATGTTTATGTATAGTTTATATTCAAAGATGCGACTATTTAGTTTGTTCATCATTTAAGAAACCAAGCAACTCAAATAAATCCATGTGTCTTTCTCACGGGGGGCTACATATTCGTTCAATTTGATTTTTGAGTTCAGGTTCATCCTTGAATTTTGTGTGAACAAATGATAAAAAAAAAAGACAGATTTTGTGGAACTCGTCGCGGTTGAACGTTTCCTCATGAACAAAGGAAACATTGAAGATGGATGTTATTGTTAGCGAAGAACTCAAGTGTGAGCACAAACAGGTTGGGCTGTATCCCCTGCTGCCAACGGGACATAAGAGACTTTAAACTGCAGGTAAAAATAAATAAATTTCCTTTGCCAAGCCTGTGAAACCTAAGTACATACATTGTCATTGTCTGACCTGCCTCGAGAAGGTTTTAACAAAGCCCACCCCCCCCTGGATCTCCGGAAAAAAAGAAAAAAGTACAAAGACTGAGGAATGTCTTTATTAGGAACAAAAGAGGTGACTCAGGGCTGTCAGCGCAGGGAATTCATTTCTCTCCCAGTTGGTGGTGTGGACTTCTGGCACACAGTAATGAAAAAATGATAAAATCTTTCATTTCCATCTTGTTTATGGGTGTGCAAATGGTAGGCTAAATATTCCCGGCTGCTATTATATTCTGTGGTCGTGGTGCAGCTGTGATGCATCACCCTAAATATGATCCTCAGAGGAATTCCACTGTCCGTCTGCATTTTCTCACTCTGCCATCCAAAGCCAAAGCTGCATTTTCAAACCCTTGTTATAGCATCGGGCATTGTCCAGCTTTTGAATGAATGGAAGTCCATAATTAGGGTAAAATGTTTCATAAATATACATGCAATAAATGAATGGTATACAGGATAGTTAGTAATAGATGTAAAATAACTCAAATTCTTAAAACTTAAGAATCTTAAATCTATTAAATCTATATCTTAATTCTGTCGGTTGATACTTTAAATGATGACATTACCGCTGTCATTATGCAGTCAGTCATGCAAAATACAGTTAAAAGTCACAAAGAAGAAAACTAATCTTCCAACCACCACATAGTCACAAGTGCTAATCAAGTTTCTATACTTGGGTCTGCGGCTGCCGCACCGTTCATCACGTGTTCGGTAGCGAGCGGATGAAAGGATCATTTTTCTACTGGCCTTTAAGCGCAGTATTGTCGGAGAGTTCAACAGCCAAGCGACAGATGACTTAGGAGCCCCCCAGGGCCTTTCTATCTACCTTGCTCTCAGTCGCTTTGTCCAACAGACACTGAATAGGTGAGCCTTTGTGCTGACCCCCTCATATCTGTTGACCCACCCAGCCCCCGATGAGCGTCTCCTCTCTGATGACAATGTGCTCAAGTGAACTGATATCCGCATCTACTCGGATCCAATCCAATGTCATGTCAGTTTTATATTTGCTACGGGCGAAGTGTTGGAAACATCCCAACAAAAGCTTCCCTACAGGGGTTTGCATTTTTCTTCTCTGTGTAGAAGCAGGGCATATTAGTGTTTAACTGTAATCCATGAAGTGAAGCTTCACCATCGTTTATTAGTAGTATGATGGAGCAGCCTACTGGAAATATCTTATGCTCCATAAGATGCTGGGATTTGTTTTCAGTGTGCAGTTGGTGAATCAGCTTCCTTTGTAAGGAGGCTTAGATCATGTTTCCCGATGTCCTTTTTTCCTTTTTTACCCGTTGTTGTCCTGTTTTTACTTTGTACTTTCTACTCCTTAGATACTCAAAACATGCTTGCAGACATTTTACTCTCTTGGGGGAACTTTTTTACAACAAAGTATTGTTATTTAGACATGACTTTCCGTTAGTCCAATTGTGTCCAAAGTTGATGCATACGACACTCTTTTATGTGTATGATGCTTTACTCTAATAGTTCATATTTTACTCAAAAGGGGGTAGCTCTTTAACCAGAAACACAGTTTCTTGGACGTAACTTCACGTTTAGTTCCATCAGGGGGCTATACCCCTGCCGTAGGGGACTACAGCGTAGGCCTAATTTTATCCTGTATCACTGCATGCCATCAACACTGCTATGAAACTAAACTGAAGAGAGAATAAATACATATATTGCCAAAACCGCCATAAAAAGAATAAGCCAAATGTTAGAAAACACTGCTTGGTTTAAATATAAAGAAAGTATTAAAGTCTAGTTACAGAAAGATTGTGAGGGGCCTTGACACTAGACCACATGTCGGGATTTAAGGAAATCTTCCTGATTACAAAGCAATGAAAACACTTGGTCAAAATTTGTATTTTAGTCTCTTGATGGAACTGCCGTAAGAATGTTTTCCTTATAATGAAGGTAACTTGTTAGTGTTGCGCTTAGCTCAACATTTGATGGGATATCAGGAACAAAGATATTTTGAGATATTTTTAAAACAAAGTTACTTTTTTTAATGCACAACAAGATTATTTTCCTTTTCAGACAAAAAAAATATTTGACTCATTTCTAAGAAAAAAATGGCTTTTTTTACTCTCTTGAAATTATTTTTTTGCAGTCCTTTAGTGAATTCATCAATGCGGATGAACCAACAACAGACATGAAACACTTAAGATATCGAAACAGACAAAAAGCCTGCCTAAGAAAATCAAACACAAGGAAAAGTGTGTTATCAGAGTTTTTCTTTCAATTTTGCTTTTCTGAACATAAAAAAAGGCTGATTACATTTACGATACTGGATCTTTTCACTTTTAATTGAGTAAAGAAATTGAATTAGTGCTCCTCTCATTTGATCTGAGTCTTTATCACACAAGATGTACAGTACATAATGTTTGTACTTTAACCAGCTCTAAAGAATCGTGATAAATTGCATAATAATAACAATATATATTTCTACGTGATATATTCTTGTAATGTTTAAATCATTGATTTCATATGTTTGATTTAGCACTATTACCCTAAAAAGCAAAAATAAAATGACTTTAAATAAAGAAGATAAAACTTTTCTTTAATTGGTTCCAGTGGAAAAAGAAACATCACTTATTATGCTTCACTCTTTGAACAAATGAAGAAAAGATACTTTCTTTGAATGAACTTTAACATATACTTGTCTGAAAAACATGGATAGGACGGAGCTAGGCATATGATTATCCCCAGCAGGAATACTGATTTAAAGCCTCAGAAAAGACTTGTGATCCTTGCAATGTTGGCAGTTACTTTAGGAAGTTAAAAGATATCCTGGAGCAAGAAATACCACCAAGACATTACTTCCACATCTGGCTGCTCCTCTTCATGTCATCTTGACTAATAGCATTGATTTATGCAAAGGCAGGGCCTTTATCCGTGATCGGCCGGTGGTTCCCCACAAGAGTGTTTGTATTAATCACAGAGAGAATGATGTGCATGTGAAGAATAAGGTGCAGGGAAAATCCTCGCCATAAAGGGGAAAATTAAGCTTTCGTACTATTTAATAGGAGAGGACATGCAGATGAAAAGGATGATGCATCATGGACATACAGGAACCGAGGACAAGAGGACCATCGGAGATAGAACAACCTCTTCTTCTAATCAGGCCAGTAGCTGGGAGACTTTGGACTTCTGCTAGAGGACGTAACAGCACTTTTTAAATCAAATAAACACAAGTATCAGGATGATTTTGCTTCACGTGTAGCTCACACCTCTCCTGGCAGAGTAATCAGAGCCTGTGTCTCCTTTTTTCCTCTGAGGAATATGATGATTGCTTTTGGCAGATGAAAACATTTCCTGCTGAAAATTAGACCCTGCTCCAGTTTTGTGAGAAGGTGTCAGGAAATGTGACTGTGACCCACCACAGTGACTTGTTGAAGAGAATAATATACAACAATTTTCTCCATTTACCTTCACAAAAAAAAAAAAAAAATGTTACAGACTTTATTTATGTATCTCAATTCTTATTAATAAAGACTTCAGCTAAAATAAATTGCTGGATTGTTATGTTTGTATCTATTCATTCGAGTTTACTGGTATGACGAGTTACTCCCGTATGTGTTGACGTATTGAATAAAGTACTACAAAGATTCTGCTTTTCGGATTCCAACTATTTGATATCAGTGGTGGCGCCCAGAATAAACCGATCTCTCATCCTAACCTCTCAAGCATAATTTATAAGATCATCGTACTACGTTCACGAAGCCTTGTTGAGAAGTTCTGAGGCCACAAGGTCAAATCGTTAGCATGTTTGTTTGACAAGGCCAAATTAAAATTCTTTATTTATTAATTCAATAAATTAGTCAAATTGCTTGAGCATTTTCTTTTTCTTTTTTTTTGGTGCTACTTTTCTGCTATGTTAAAATTTCATGTTTGGTTTTGATTTTGGAAAACCCGTCTTCACTCCAAATATATTTCCTTGTCGGGAATCTTTGCTTTCCAGATAAATTATTTCATAGCCTTATGTTCACTGTCACCTTAATTCCAGGTCAACTGACTGTAATTAAAGAGAATGGTTAGTTTCACTCCCATATTTGTAGTTTCCCTTACTAAAGTCAGTCATGTTGCTACGTGTTTCACCACCTTCTCCTGTTGAGTGGGCGTGTTCCAGCTGCACAGCAACATCAGACAATTCAGTCACTTTGTTAGATGATGGCCGTCTACTTCACGAACGATAACTCCCTACCTTGTTTGACACAGCATTTAAAATCGGGCCGGAAATTGTAAATGTAATTAAACTACTCTCCTGGAACCTTTCTCTCCATGCCCCTTCTCCCATTGTTCACCCTGGTGTGAAGAAATGCAGAAATCTATGGATCCACTGAAATTTGAGTCTTTGCAGATATTTAAAGTCTCTCTCCCCTCTACCAGAAGATATCTAAAAACGACAAAGACGGAACCACCTCCTTTCCAGTCGCATGTTGTGGACGTCATATTTTGGGTCCAAAGCAGATGTCCTGATTAATGAAGGTATTTTAATTACATCCATAACTTAATGTTAGAATAACAGGAATCAAGCATTTTGTGTTGTGTTCATTGTTTATATTTTTGTTTCATTGTCTTAGGATGGCTTGTAAATGAATTTTTGTAGTTTGTTGTTCATTTTGAATATGGGGTAGTTTAATCATATTTTGTTTTACATCCATTCTTTACATATTAATCTGATTTAATTCACAACTTGAAAAAACACTCAGACAGCACAAACTTGAAAGACCAAAAGACACAATAGTACCAAAAGTTTACGAAAAGTTCATGCAGAATTCTCCAGTAATGTCTGAGTTATTGCCAGCCTCTAAATCTACAGACAACTCCAACAAACTCTCGGGGTATCCCAAAAATACTCTGTAGCCCTTTGTCTCCTTCACCTTCCACTTCAGCGTCTCTTTTGGGCCCACTGAGCCCTCAGCTCCATCCCCAAAGAAAAATGTAAGGACTCAAAGTAGGGCTGGCCGATGGAATTGAGATGGAGGTTTTCCCAACAATCTTACCATTCAGTTTACAGGATATTGGTTTTTTTTTATTTACAAGAGAGAAAATAAAGTGCCGTGCACTGTCTGTGTGTAACACATATCAATGTGTGTGGGCACTGAAGGCTCTCCACCATCACTACTGTGCACCAGCGCACGCCCGGTAGCATCTTATGTCCAAGCCTGACCGAGCCCGGGAGACTCCTGACTGAGCCTGGCCCAGAACAGGCAGACCTTCTGTTTTCATGTACGAGCCCGACCGTGTCCGAGACATTTTACACTAGCTGAGGCACTGAGTTTTGAAGCTGTCACAGAGTTGTTGTTCCCAGGATTACGGCTCTTCATTTACCCTGATTAATCATGTCGGCAGAGTAAATGACTTTGAAAGGGTCTTTTTTTTTCGCTCTATAACCTAATAGCTGAAAAGAAATATTACGTACTGTCATCAGCAGTTAGAAATATACTCAACTGAAGTCTCATCACTGCTTCTTTAGACTCTACATCCAGAACTAAACTAAATTTCATGCAAATCCGTCCATTAGTTTTTTCTGTCTTGCTCACACACAAACAGACACACAAACAAACAGTCACATCCAAAGGGACTGAAAACATAAAGTCCTTACTATGAAGTCAAAGAAAGCCGTAGTAAGATAAGTTGAACCAATGCATGTCCATCAAATTACAGGACATGTATTTATATTCCTTTAAATTCAGGGATATTATGGAATTGTCATCGCCCCAATGAGCACTGTACGTTCATTTTAATACCCCCGTAGACCTTAATGCAAGGAAGAATTGGATTGATTTTGGGAAGGGTCAAAGTATATTTCCAACACTAAGAGGAGCCATTTCTCCAAAGGTTTCTGTGCCATAATTTACCAACCGTTGGTCGAATTTAGTCCAAATTTGGTGCATGTGAATCAACTTTATTTAGTAAATATCATAATTTACGATAGTGGTTCATATTTTACTCAAAAGGGGGAGTGTTTTTTTTATTTTTTTTAAAAACACTGTTTCCTGGACATAACTCAAAAACTATTAAATGGATAATTTTCATCATTTTCTATATTTCTGACATGGGGGAGCTTTATCTCCCAAAGTTTTTGGGCCATAATTTCTCAACAATTGATTTGATTTCCTGTTTATTTGGCACGTATTAATCGACTCCAGGAGATCGATATGGATATATTCCAGATTGATCTTCCAGATATTCTTTTTGTGGAGATTTTTCTTTTTCTTTTTTTGTTACAAAAAATACTACAAATATACTCTTGCTTTTGGGGACAACAGCATAAATGTAGTTGACAAAATAATTGATTAATGTGTTACTTCAGTAGTCAAGATAATAATAATATCTTGTCATACATAAAGTCATAAATTATTATCATTCACAGTTTCAGTAGTTTTGAGATTACTCATCATATTATCTAAAATAACTACTTACCTGAAGTGCAGTTAAGATATTTGGCAGGGCTTGCCCATACGTATCATGGCAGTGGACTGCTATAGCATTGACGGGCACCTCCTTCATCACACTCTGCAGCATCAAAACCATGGAACTCGGGGTACCAACACCAATGGTGTCACCCAAGGAAATCTCATAACAACCCATCTCATATAACCTTTTTGCCACCTAAAGAACGGTGAAAGTAATCAAAAGCAAGTCATACAAATACATACATCAATGCGTACCCACAGTAAGAGTAGTATCAAAATTGTACTTGAAATATATACCTTTAAATCATTAATCCATCATCATTCAATGTAAAAAAAAAAACTAAATCAAAAGCAAGCTGTGACAATGAACTGACGGAAGATATGGAGTGTAGATTCCCACACCATTACATATGTTTCAGGGGTACCATCATGTTTTCCTGTAGCTGATTAAAACAGCATCTAAGTTTTTTGCAAAATTGGAAAGTTTCATTCCATCATTGCAGATATATTGCAGATAGAAATGCACAAGTACATGATGAGACATTTGCTCCAATCCTTTGAGCATACAGTAAGTTATTCTGTTTCAGATACTTGCTTTGGAGAAGATGTCGAACCTTCAGGCTGACCTCAGAATCATCTTTCCTTGGGAAACTCGAGAAATAAGATCTGTATAAAATTCTAAATATTGAACGGTACAACGACTCATCGAGATAGATTCAGTTGAAAGGGTGGGTGAAGCTGGAATGCATAGCTTACACGTTATATTCTCTGACCACCCCTCAAAGTAAAATAACCAATTTCCATGAAAACCGCACATAATGGCTGTAGTTTCACATTTAACATAGCAAAAGGCCCTGGCAGATAACAAAGTTGGGCTTAGTGCGGAGAAGTTACAGTAAAATAAGTAGGATACTCAGAAAAACTCTGCTTAAAAATCATGTTTCAATGGAAGTTTGTGAGACCTACTCCGACCAGAAATTATGAACAGATGAACAAACGATATCCAGACAACTATGTCCTCTCATCATCAACCATAACAGCATTTCCTAACCAATCAAACAATATGACAATATAACAATTATTCTAATATGCTATGTCACTGTGGTGTGACATAGCATATGAACACTTATCAGTGTTTTCTCTGCTAAATGTCTCAGTAAATGTCAAAGTATAATGTTCAAGGTTGAGCTCACCGAAGCAACTATGGAGGGTTCAATGTGTCCCTCGTGGGGGCACCCGAGGGCACAAGAAACGTATCTGAAAGAGGAGATTATGTTAGAGGTTTCATGTATTTATGTATGAGATTGCAACCATGCATCAATCCATTCAAACATCTAACAGAACAGAAGAGAATTATATTTAGGACACATTTAGTGAGATAGTAAATATTCTTCTTTTCGCTATATTTCTTTGGACAGGGCGAGTTTAAAAGATAATAATGTATTTTGTGTTTCATCCTCAGCAGTACAATGGTGCAGTTGGTAACACAGTTACCCCACAGCAAGGAGGCTTTGGGTTTAAATCCTTGTTCAAGGCTTTGGGCTGTATCTGTGTTTCTGAGTTTTCACGTACTGCCTGTGTTTGCATGAGTTCTCTTTGGATAAAGAGAAACATGTAATATCACACCGCTCAGAAACATGTAATATAGGTGAATTGGTGATTCTAAATTAACTTTAGACGTGAATGGATGTATGTCTCTACGTGTCGGCCCTGTGATGACCTGGAGACTTGTCAAAAGTTTACACTATCTCTCGTCCAAAGTCAGCTTGGATTGGCTCCAGCCCAATCCCCTCTACGGTGAAGAGGATAAGCGGTTACAGGGAATGGATGGATGGACGAATGTGTAGCAGGATGAATGTTATGCCTTGGTGCCAGGGTTTGTTTGCTGTACCATCCAATCAAGACTCATGCCATAAATAGTGGTAGCCCTCTTCCTCCGACGGCCAGCAAACGCATTATTGCAGGTGTGTGTCTATTCTATTGTTTGTTTTTTCTAATTCTAAATGTGTTGTATTATTGGCAGGATGCCTTTGTTACTCTTAGAATCAGAATCAACTTAATTGGCCAAGTATGTGTTGACATGT
The DNA here is from genome assembly GCA_009660295.1 of Lophius piscatorius. Taxonomy (NCBI): domain Eukaryota; kingdom Metazoa; phylum Chordata; class Actinopteri; order Lophiiformes; family Lophiidae; genus Lophius; species Lophius piscatorius. The sequence continues at coordinate 12,685 of VRLP01001632.1, read as the reverse complement.
AAGGACTTTGACTCCGGTTTTCCATGTTCACAAGGTGCTTCTACAAGAAACCACAACTTATATTTTGGTCTACATACATGTCAAGCATTGGGGAGCTCAGTGAAGAATGTGCAAAGAAATGCAAAAGATTCAATGATAGAGGAGAGGAGATATTGTCTAGAAGTAGATAGTTACTGTAAACCAGTACCCTCCAGCATGTGACTACTCCAGTAAGGGTATTTTGTATTATTTGTGTTACTTTCTATGTATTTTATGTGCTCATTTTAATTGTTTCCCGTCCATTGGCACTGAGAGCCAAAGATGTTGCTGACTGGGCAATCCTCTTGCATGGAACATTGTCTCTTACTTCACAGCATAACAAGTTTGCGTATAAGGATACTGACACTCATGAAAATTAATATTCTTTGGGAGAACTTCCAATTGCGACTTCGTTGGTTCAAAATCTGTCATTAGAGATTAAACTAATAGTTTTTTCTATCCAACCAATTGGCTCATCGAGCACTTTATTGCCACAAATCTGGCGTTTCACCCAGAAACGGATGGATGACTTATAGATTTGTGAATGTAGATATGTTTTGTTTATTTTTACGGAGACCTCCTAGTGTCAGCTGAGAAGAACTCATTAAATACTCATTAAATACAATCATCATTTAAAAAGTGCATTTTGTGCTAATTCATTTTGTCTTTTCTTTTTTTTTGGAAACTATAATATCAGCTGTTTTTTTTAAATTTATTTACGGGAAAAAAATGTGACAGCTGTCTTGAAATCAGAATCAGAATTCAAATCAGAATGATTATTATTAGCCAGAATACTAACCCACGCACTGGAATCTGCCGCTCTTTTGCAGCGTTGATGACTTCCTCAAACCTCAACATGCTTTCATCAATAGAGCAGTTAATATTTTTTTTATTGAAGGTTTCAGATGCTGAGCCAAAAACTGCCACCTCAGTAGCACCAGCTGCAACCTTGAAAGAGGAGAGATAATGAACATGAAAACTAATCTTCATGGACTCACACTTACGTAATGTGCAGAAATGATGTGGCAAAAAACATTATAGTGCCAGCAATTAAAACAAATTGGCATGCACAGGTAAAATCATGAAAGGTCATTAAACTGAATTGGAAAATGAGTTTTTACAGCATCCTGGAAGCCTTGCATGTTAGGTGTCAAAACGGGGTACTGAACACGAGGCGCTCTCTGGATTCCTCTGAGCACATCAGTGTGGTCTGCCATCTACATGAACAGGGGGGAAACTTATGATGTAGAGAAACAAGCCTCAAATCATTCTGCACTTATGCATTCACATGCATTCTGGGCGGCAGAGATTTCATAAAGAACAATTTAATTACTTTCTCATGCAACATTTATTTGTGAAAGCGACACCAGGGACATGCTCATGTTTGCTCTTTCTGAGTAAATAGCCGCACAATTTATGATGTAACTCAAATATTCTTTCCTAAAGCATCTATGGGTTCTATAAAGATTTTAGGGAGCAAATATTCCTTTTGCACGACACAAGCAAGGAGTGCTGAATAAAACACTCATCCTTTCAAGGTGCACAGAGAAGAATTATTACCTGTGGCATCCACTTTGCAGAGACAAAGCTGGTAGCCTCGATCACGGGCAGGTCTGCGTCCGAAAGCATGTCAATCAGCTGGATTTTCACCTCAGTCGGAACGATTTCCTGCGGGAAAGCTGACAAGTGAAGTAGCTCTTTCTGGATACCATTCCAAAGAAGAAGGAAGGCAGAACATGCAGATTTAATTTCCTTTACCGCCTATCAGTGGTATTGATATTTGATTTACATGCAGCATCTTGCCCCTGCTTTGTACTTTATGTTCTCTCATAAACATTTCCTATGACAGGCTGTGGTCAACAAAATTATCTCTGCCCCCAGTGCAATCTGTAAAAAGAGGTGAGCAATGAGGAAATGATCAAATAGTCAGAGGCGAGCTCATGCCAGGGGCCGTGTCATCTTTCCTATTCTATCTCAATGAAAATATGTAACATATGCTCCTGGGTATTACTATCCACATTCCACATGTAAATGGAAAGTTTTAGGTAAACAATTTGATATTCCTAGTAGGTCCAGTGCATGTCAAGCAGAGTAATTCAAAACAAAGGTACACATGAATATAAATTATGTGACGGTATACCTTTTCATTTTGAAGTCCATCTCTTGGCCCGACTTCAACTATTTTAATAAACTTTGGATAGTCATGTCCGATAAAAGTCTGGGGGAAGTATCAAAGAGAAGCAGACAGAGTAAAGAAAGTAATACTACTCAACAGGACACTGAACACAAATACTGAATTTTCCTTTGAATGTCTGATGCAAAGTTGTTGTGAATTGGTGCTATATGAATAAAGATAGATAGATAGATAGATAGATAGATAGATAGATAGATAGATAGATAGATAGATAGATAGATAGATAGATAGATTGATTGATTGATTGATTGATTGATTGATTGATTGATTGATTGATGGATTGATGGATTGATTGACTGATGCACATGGACCTTGTGAATAGAAACAAGAGGCTATGACGACATGGGCATCAGGATGAATTCATTTCATGGATGTTGTACTTGTACTACTTGTATGATTGTATTATAAATTAATGTATACATTATTGTTATTATCCACACAGGAAATATGGAGTATACCAAGAAGCCAAACATGGTTCTCCATTCACTCTGCACTTCATTGGACTAGAACATGTGACTGTCCAACCAGGGGGTAACATACTCAAACTGCTCACTCAGAAAGAGATGTACTGGATCTCCAGGCTCAACACAATGACACCTGCTGGACTGAATGATGACTTTACCTTCAATTGTTTCCTCAGAACAGACTTCAAGTTATTGAAACAAACATTCTAAATTGTGGCCAGACCCACAGACCAGGGGCCCTGGTGACCTCAGACACACCTACTGGAACCAATCAAATAGCACTTCTTGTTTACCTATCGCCAGATCCCCATTCACTTTCATCCTTTTACACTTATGACCTCAAAGGTCGATTGCACAACACTTCCAGTTCATGTATTACTTTCTTCCTTTTATCATTTGTTCCTCACTTTGTGACATCAGAGGCCAACTGTATAGAACCTGTTAAGAACTGCGTGATCTCCACCATATCCTCTTCTTGCTCCGATGAAGGCATAATAGCCGAATGTTAGCAGAAGTTAGAATAAAGACCTAACACATTGGTGAAACTAAGATCTGTCTACTTGCATGGGTTGTTTTTTGTAAGTGCCACTACTTTTTTCACTTTTCTATGCTCTTTGCATGTTTTGGTTGAGCACATCTTTCTAACACAAGAGGAAAGACGCGTCCACCTCCACTATCCTACATTATTTCTATTATTACACATGTTCTAATGTAACTAGCTAACCTAAGGTGTGATTAAATATTCTGAAATGTTACTGTTCACAGGTCAGTATGTCTCACACAGTCTGGACCAACCAATTAATCGTGAAAGAGAAAGAAGATTACATCTACTATTGGCCGTCCAGCACAAAAACTCAAAACAAAATCCAGTGCTATTGGATTCCAGACAGAGAGTACAGGGTGTCAGACTGCATGACACCTGACTTGACCTGAGATGGGAGCTATAAGAACTTTAACATTAGACATCATGACTAACCTGCAATACTCTATGGTACATCGAGCATATCTTCTCAATCAAATAGGCTTCTAAGCTGCATTCATACTGTCGCCTACTTTGGATGCATTTTTATTTAATATAGGATAAAATCTATAATTCATACAGGCGTGATCAGTGAGTAATATTTAAATGCCTCCAAGGAAGTTATGTTTTTACCAGTGTCCATTTCCCCATTCAATTTTGTGAAGTGGTGGATCAGGAATTTTTTATCTTTCTGTAACGATGTGAGAGAAGGCATTTTCCTTTTTCAGTGAGTAATCTCATAATATTGATGACAAAATGAAGCATATTTAGATCTGGGAATATTTAGATGTTTTGTATCTAGGTGTGTGTGCTATTTGATGTGGACCCAAATAAAATCGGTATTTACCAGAGTAAATTTGTTGGCCGCTACAAATCCAGTAATCGTAAATTACAATGACAAGGACATGAGTTAGATTGAATTAGGGAGTCTTGAGCCTTGGCTGATGTCCGTACATAATTTTAAATGACTTAAGATAATGTTGAGGACACCTAATGGAGTTATGCAACACAGAGGAAACTGATCACGTCATGTCTGCATCTTTGGTCACATTCGGTCAATACATTCAGTCAATCATTCTTCACTGATGCTTTCTTGCAAACTTCAAGAGGAAAATAATTCTCACATTAAGCAAATGACATGCATCAAATAGTCATATATAAAAGTAGAGCACTTGATCAGTCGGAGAGCTATATTATGTAAGCATCATGCAGCATCAGAGCTGTCGTCAGCGGCTGGCTGCTCTGCAGCCTCTCTGTCATGAGAGAGTCATGTGGCAGAGCATGTGCACCAGATTAGAAACAAGAAAGTCTACGCCCACCTTTTCCTCCAGCAGCCAGCGTCTCAGCCATGGGTAGTCCTGGATGAGTTGCTCATAGCTCAGGCAGTGCTTCACTGCAGTGGGTACGTTACCCATCAGAATGGCTGCTGTTAAGCCGACTGCTCGTCCGTGTCCTCTGAAACTGACCTGCACTGAACGCACTGTAATAAAACAAACTGAAGAGTCAATCAATCAATATGCGAATGGAGGCCTGGACGAAAGAGGGCCTTACTTCAAGAGGAAATGGCATTAAGGGACGGCTGCAGACGCTGGAGGATGACTCAGCAGTTGCTATGGCAGCCACATCTCTACAAGGGATGGCATAAAATCAGAGAGGGGTGGGGCTGGTGGGGGGGTTTGGAGGCAACGACAGAGGAAATGATGTGAAGCAAAGTGGCAAATGGAGCGATATGAGTGAATAATTCTGCACTCTTGACTAGAAAAGGCACCTGGAAGGAGTGTGAAGAAAGGGAAAAATATGTGTATCCCAAAAAATAGACAGGGAAAAACAGTGAAAAAAGGTACTTTGGATCTAAAACTATAAGGCGTCTCCTATTTCAATGACAAAATTAGATTCATATTCAAGTCCTTGCTCTAGTGAGAATCAGAGGCTTCAGGGTAAAAAAACAGGCTGCTTTGATTGATCTCCTGTGACCTAAACAGGTGATGGGTTTCCATTGCCAAATGGGACACCGCTGCCAGTGTCAACTGCATGGTGTAATAAAATCCCTTGTTAAGCCAGGGCAACATTTACCAGAGAAAGAGCCATTCTTCTGAACCCAGATGTTAACAATAGAGGGGCTTAATGAAGTCCTAGCATTCAACCATCTCACCACGCTAAACTGCTCTGTGATGAGAGACCTCTGTGCCTCTCCCAGGGGAGGCGGCTGACTCATATGATCAGCCCTGAAAAAGGCTTTTTTGTTGCAAACTTCAAGGTTGATGTCTATCAGTTGCCACCCCCTAAAATCTGAAATGCTAGTTGGCGTGTTGCCTTTAAAAACATATTAATGAGCCTTTTCAGGCACAGGAAAACAGAGCGGTGGAGCAGCGGCAATTACGGCTGTACAGAAATTTCAAATCTAATTGTCGACACAGAGCATATTTTATTTGTTAGACTAAACATAATCTGTGCTTTTCATTATTTCTGTTTCAAAGGAAAGGCAATTTTGTGGTGGTTATATTTCCGTGAAAATAAGTTTTCATACATTTGAAATCATTTCATGTTGTTCTTTTCAGATGTCTGGAATTATTTGATTTGGAATCATTACAGCAAATTAGAAAAATAAAAGCCCATTCTTCCGAAGCATAACATTCTTTCATATTATTTTCTATAATAAGTTTGGTACAGTGACATACCAACTATACATTATTTTGAATAAACATTTAATGGAAGAAATAATATTCCTTATATCATGTATGTTATCATGGCTATGACATATGCAGTTCCTCACTAGTAGTTGCTCAACGTTCCAGAGTTTTCTAGGAAGCGTTACTTTCTCAGTGGCTCTTTTTTCAATAATTGATAAGTGCATCATTTAATTAACTCTACCCAGCTCTCAACATTTCCTCTTGAAAGGAAACTGTGCAACAGCAGCTACGGTTTATCTTGACAAATACCAGCTGCAGAAGGACACTTTAAAGCGCTGGCCTTCAGGGGCTTTTCTGCTTTTATGGAATCAATGCAAAGCAGGTGAGTGGATGCTTTAAAGTTTAAGATGGCATGTAAGAAGACAGTTAGATGAAAAAGGTCTTTTTTGGACATTTTTGAATATTAAGTTAAGTGTGGTTCAGGCTAACATTGTGCAGGCATTTATGAGGCAGAGAAAAAACATGTAAATGAGACTCCACTTAACTGGATCTTATTTACTAAATCAACTCTAAGAAGTAGATTGTATGGAAGAGGTTTAGGACCACATAGGGCTACCAGAAAATATTGACTTTATTCTCATAACCCTGACCTTATTCTCAGAATATGGCTCCTTGAAGAGCTTTCTGAGTTAAAAGTCAGATTACTGAGAAGAAAGTCAGAATTTATAAACAAATCCTGTTGCCCTATGTGAGTAAGATCATGAGCAACTTTGATTGGGCAAGAGTTTTTAGAACCTTTTTTAGAAATTTGATTGAGAATATGTGTCTGAATTGGTTTGTGTTTTTATTTAGCTTCTGTCCAAAGGTTAGGAATCACCACCATTTTGTGTCTGACCTGTTCATAGAAAATAAAATTGGTGTCATTATTTGGGTAGTAACAAAGAAAACATCTGCACCGACTTCAAGATGTTTTCCTACTTGGTGAAGCGTGGCAAAGATGGTGAGGTGGGGAAAGTACGTACTTTCTTTCTTTCTTTATTACTCATGAAAAAAGTACTGTTTCAACTTATTTACTCAAGTAAGAGTGACCAAGTACATGCTCTGAGGTGTACTAAAAGTATAAAATTAAAAAGCTATCCTTTGAAAGAGATTTAACCGTTTTTCACCAAACTATAAAAAAATAATCTTAATTAAGGGGATTATGAACTGTATTTCAACTTCTCTTACTGACACCTAAAGATAATGAGTGCATACAGCCATTATGTAGAAAACAAGTATAGAAAGAGGAAGGATGGATAAAACACTGACATCATGCCTTTCCTTCATGGTCTTGCATGTGTTTCTTGTCTGTTTCGTCATCTAACGTGTTTCATGTCTGTCTTTTCATCTGCAGTGTGTGATATGCTCCGAACACACCACGGGATCCTTAACCTTCGCCAGCAGGAGCAGGAGGATGTTATGAGATCAATGCAGTTTGTTTCAGTGTGTTTGCGTGTGTGTGTGTGTGTGTGTGTGTGTATGTGTGTGTGTGTGTGTATTTGTTAGCAGGAAAACTCAAAAGCTTTGAACAGATTTGCAATAACTTTTGGTGCAAAGGTGAGCCATGGGAGGGAGATAGGTGATCAATTTTGCCAGAAGAACTGGATAAGAGGCAAATTAACCAACAACATTCTAAAGAGTCTGTCAAGATCTGCTTGAAAGTGCCTGCAGACAACTATGGAATAATAGTATGATCGCCTTAGTATAACTGTGGTAATGCCATGACCCATCAAGCCAAGCCAGAAATTGTGGAAGTCGGGATGCCGACATAACAGGATCCTCTTGATAGACGTATGTGTTATTCAAGCATATGCATAGTTACTCGGCGTTCTCACTTCAATTAGGTTGAAATCCTTCTTGGTGTCGGGCAAGGCATGCAGTGACTGACTAGTGGGAAGCCACGAACTTAACCGTCTATGAGGCGTTTCATAAATACAGAGTGTTAAGGTCACATGATGATCCAGTAGGTTATGAAGAGTCACTATAGTGTGGTTGGTCAACTTAACACATGTGACCTAATGATTCACACACTCACAAACACTAATGCAGCTTTATTCTTGTCATTTTCAGCTTGTTTTTGATCAAATTAACATTTTCTACTTCTACTTTAATTAAAATATCAAGCGTTGTCAGACAAACAAATATTGCAGCACCGTATAGATACCAGAAATCTCCACTTTAGTACAGTAATGAAGTTTTGTATTGGTTTCTTCCCACCGATGTCAAAACAACAACAGAGGATATGCTTTGTGCTGACACCATGGCTGCATTGAACTGGAGAAACTGTGAACTTCTGTAAAAAAAAATACGGAAGTAAAACAAGTATAAAAAATATCTATTTATGGATTTATACATGCCTATACATTTAAAGCTACAGGCATGTATATACATAATAAATAAATAAATAAACATACAAGGGACATAAAAATAAAGAAATAAATAAAAAGATAAACATACTAGTGGGTAAAGTAACCAAGGCCCCTCCTTTAATTTGAGCAGGCATCACTTAAATTAATAAGTGGACCTTAATAAAAAAAAAATCTCTATGGGCAAAATCTGTTGATGCAGCATCTCTTGTCCTTTATAGATGGATGTTGTTTGTTTTGCAGCCTTTAAGCCGAACATCAACATTACAACTGACTGTAGTTCAGCTGACAGTGACATCACATGCACAACTTACACACCCTGTACTCTTGTGTAGATTAGGCAAACAGATACGTCTTGACAGGAAAAAGGATGTCTCTTCGCGAGTGTATGAGCTCTCCCCTGAGAACAATATATTGCACACATGAGGATTCAGCTGACCGAGCAAATGATGAATGCCACACAATGTTAAATAGAAATTAAACAGTGCAACTGTTGCAACAGTGCTGTAAACAGAAGAAAGGCTATTTTATCCTCAATTTTTTTTTTTTACTGAGGAAGAAACAGATGTGAAGAAGAGTGCTTTATAGAATACAGGTTTCCGCAGGGCATGAAATAGATTTTAAGCTCTGGGGAACCAGATTAAATCAATTTTCATCCTTCATCCGTCTTCAATTTCTGAACTGACCTGTAACAACAAGTGAGGCCCGGCGTTTAGAAAATAACACATTTACATTATCACCCTGAAGGATATCATTATAACATAGTCCTTCATGCCTGGAGAAGATAGAATGGTTGGGTGGATGGTATAGTTAGAATAATTGCACCCAATCCTGCAGCGACAGACTGCTTGATGGTATGTTATTCAAAGTTAATCATCCGTGCTGCAGAAACGAACAGCATTAATATAAAGAAATAATCATCTTGATCCTGTGAAAGAAAGACATCATCTCCCCGCCTCATTTTCAGTATATTCCACTATGTAACAAAAGAAGAAGAAAAAAGACCCACTTAGGTATAAAATGTAAAGCCCTCATAAAAATAGCAGCCTACCTTACAGTTTCATCCGGAAGGCCTGCCGCTCTAAGCCAACTTTCCACAGCTGCCCTCAGAGACAGCATGTGCGTTAAAGATTATCCTCACAGTAATCACACCACAGAGCATCCTGTGGCTTCTAGGTTTGCGTTACACATTATCATTTTACAGTTGAGCAAAGATTTATCAAATATAATTCCACTGGCTGTGGCACTTTCAACTTTGAGTGAATGTGACTCACCCACTTGTTAAGAACAATAATAATAAAATAATAGTCAGTTGGATGTAATCTAACCCTACCTATATAATAAAATCATATCTATTACTATAGTTTATTGGCTGATATCATCTAAATTCTTTTAGCACTTTGTGTTGATTTATTGTATAGTATTTATAGTATCGTACCAGAGGTGACTTGGACTGGATTGCAGCTCTAAGTAGCTCATACAATATAGAGATTTCCTTCACTATGTCCACATCATTGGTGGAAGGGAAATAGAATTTCACAGCCTAATTTACGACAGGCAGAGTAAACATGAGTAGGGTCAGCTAGTTGCTGTTGATGGCTCTATTTTCTGTCCAAATCAGCATATTTCTTTCATTGTTTTCATGTTGGCGTGAGAAGATGACAGCATTGTTGAACGTCTACCTGCTGATGCCAAATGCATTTTGTTTGAGGATGACTGCCAGCACAAATCCTACTTTATACACTTCTGTGAAAAGTATTGGACCCGCTTCTGATCTCTTCTAGCTTTGTGTTTATCTCTTACTAAACTGTGTCGGATTTTCAGAAAACATTGACCATATTTTAAATGATATATTTTTTCAATAAGACCAAGGGTTTTCCAATGCTTTAATAACCGCTCCATAAAAAATATATTTGCTGACCTGAAAGAAGTAGCTAGTTGTGCCATCTTAAGCAACAGTAACTGCAAATAAATGCTTCCAATATCTGTGGATCAGTCTGTGAGAGAGATGGAGATAGAGATGTTCATACTCTTTCCATCCCTTTGGGGAGATTAAATGCAAGATATAATGCAAGAAAAGTGCTACTCAAAAGATTTTAAAAAAAGAAAAAAAAGTAGATAAATGATGAATCAACTAGAATAAAATTAGAGGCCATCAAAATTGCAATTTGTTGTCACAGAAATCAAGTCATTCTTTCTGTCTGGAGACACCACCTGAGGTCTATGACAGCCTGATGGCACTTAGGAGCAAAGGACCTCCTGAACATCTCAGTCCTGCGTCGTAGAGAGAGGAGACTATTCTTAGCGTGGCACGTACTGCTCTTTTCTGGTCCCATCACAACATCAGGTTTTCACTAAAGGCCACTCTTTAATGTTATTCCTTTTCAGCCCTTCAGAGGTAGACGTGCTCTTCTGTTTGGGATTTTTTTTTAGATGCATGACTCACAGCATAATGAAATTATATTCTCCTCCTATTTTCTGGTGGAGAAAATGGTTGGATTTTGGATTTTTGTTTTTCAATTCTGGTATGTCATTCTGACCCTGGAGCAAAAAATGATCTCCACAACATCTCACAACTTCCACCTTGTTATAACATGTCGTCTGACTTCCACACAGTTCAGCCTTTGACTCTTCAGTCCGTAGAATGTTCTCGCCTCCTCTTGTTATGATGCCCAATCATTAAACAGCTGCAATCCACTGATCTAGTCTGACAGATTTGTGTTGTTAATACTGTATTTTGTTATTCTGATCGAGCACACAATGCAAACCTTTCACAACCTTTCTCCAGTTTCTAAAGCTAGGCGAAATAAATGTGGCATCTGGGTTTTTTGCAAGCTGTTTTCTTTACTACTCAAATAATGTTCTACCAGCCAACTTCTGATGCACAATTGTCTTAGTATCTGGCTGGTGTGGTTATAAAGCAGCAACAGAAGACATGTCCTCTGCTGTGTTTCTTTCTGAAGTCTCGCCATGACCATCAGTGTTTCCTGCTTCCTGTTCTTATCCTTCACAGCTGCTTTCTGCCAGATCTTTCTATTGCAATACAGACTAAGAAAAAAAAAATGGAAGTGGAAAGTAAAAGAATATGTTCTGAAATAGCTGTGGAAATGAATGTCAAATACACTCTTGACCTATAGATGTGACCTTAGGCAATCTCAGCCTCTTCTCACCTGTGAAACCTCAACATGACCGTCAGTGCTGTTTGATCTCAGTCTCTGATCCCTAAGAGCTGCCTGCTCTCTTCCTTTTTCATTAAAAAAATATATAAATATGTGCACGGCAATAGTATAAATTAAGGAGAGCAGGTCTACTCCTAGCTTGAGGCTAGCTAGGAAGCGATCAAACCTAGTTAACATTAGCTAGCATGCTTGTTGGCTGTGATCACAAATGAAGACAAATGAAAAAAATTACCTTTCAATAATAAGTCAAACAAATAATGAACAAAAGGTACTTCTAGCTTGTAATAAATTTTTTAAAAATCTGCCCATAGAATAAGTGAAAATTGGATTGGGGAGATTCAAAAAAATAATATGTGAAATTTAGAAAATGGCATCTTGAAATGAGCGGGTAAATCTATTTTTTAACTGTATTTTACTAATATTAGGAGGTTTATTGTCTCCGAAAAACAAACATTTTAAACCTATCTCCTTAACCTCCTCATAAATTTCCCCTGTGGAGAATTATAAGATTTTCTATTTAGAACAGTGACATTGTTCCAGATTTAAGACCATTACGACTTTTAAATAAGATTAGAGAGTACAATTTAAGCATTTTAAGATGAAAATCTAGCTGGAAATGCACCCAGACTTGAGCTTTTGAGATTCTTCAAGATTCTTTGACCTAAAAATATGTTCAACTGCCTAAAAATAAGTCCCTAAATCTCAGTGAAACGTCACTTGTTCAGTGATTGTGTCTTAAATCAAGTACAATAAGACATTTTGAGAACATTTTTTATAAATATACTACTATATATAATACTACTATATATAATACTACCATATAATATAATACTCTTGGTAAGAGTTTTTGAGTTTTAGCAGTGTAACGTGTATTTCCAGCAGCTTAGAGCACACCAGGGGCGGCTCAGCTGGAGTAGGTGCGGGTGTGTCAGCCCTTGTTTACGTTCAGGTTCTAAGTCTACCTTAACACTATATATTGTCACATAATAAGTGGATTTTTAAATTCAGTGCTGGGGACAGGGGGGACAGATACAGGAAGTATATACAGGAAGTACCCCATGTCCACAACACCTTTGGTGATGGCAAAATTCAGAAGGCATTGATGTTCCTCCAGCAGTGTTTTTTCCCCAGTCACGCTCCAATGGATGGATACCAATTGTATCCAGTGTCTTTAATAATAATAATAATAATACATTTAATTTATAATGCACTTTACATTTGGATCAAATCTCAAAGTGCTACAAAGTAAAAGCAGATAAAAGCATAAATAAAAAA